>MQRK01183883.1:24328-44547 GCA_001938485.1 Girardia tigrina | reverse complement strand
GTTATGAATAATGTTTGTTTTTCAATTTTTATAATTCAATAATTTCGGGTAAGGGGTGCGAGAATATTGTTTGAAAATTTTAAGGGTGCCGGTAGCTAAAAAGGTTAAGAACCACTGACGTAAATATACATCAATTCGCTTTTTATTTTTATCAATAATGTTAATAAATTTATTTTATCATTGTAAAATATAATTAAATATAAAAAAGTTTTTCTCTATTTCTAAAAATGTTAAATATCTTAATTATTTTAAACGGGATCTAAATTGATGCAGGAAAATCATCAAATTCTTAAAATAAAATACAATTTGGACATAATAATCTCTTAAAAATAATAGAAAAATAATTCATAGAATAAATAGATAATATTTACTTTTATAATCCGGCCTTGTGAATCTACAGTACCTTTCAGAGTTCCGATTTCATTAATTGATTCCGTATTTTCTTTCCTTAGGTTTTCGAGCAGTTTCTCGGATTCTGCAATAGTTTTACTAAAATTTGCTTCTTTTTCTTTCAGTTTTTCGTTTAAAGAATTAATAGTTTCGTTAGCTTTGCTGATTTCGAGTTGATGTTGTGACAAGCTTTGCGAATATTTCTTATTTAAACTTCTGAATGACAGAATTTGTAAAAATAAATGATAAATAAATAAATATTTGTATTTTGTAGAATTAGTCAGAGAGAAGTAAAAAATAATCTTTATTAAAAATATTTAAACTTTAGAGTATAAATATAGAATATCCCCATAACAGCGAATTACATAACAGCAAATCCCAAAACAGCGAATCCCATAACAGCGATTCTCAAAACAACGATTTACTTTCCAAATAGAAAAAAAGTCAATTAGATATAAAATTTTATTTTAAGCAAATTCCAACTTTAAATACACTGTCAAAATGCAATTGGTGTGTTTAAACTGAAAGAAATTCCACGAATAAACTCCATGATACCAATTTCACCATTATCAAAACGTAGTTGCAAGTTTGAAACACGTTGACTTATAAAATTATATTTTTTATTTGTTTTGTTAATAACTTGCCCAGCATAAATTTGTGTCATCAATGTTTCTGTAAATCCTTGTTTCTTTATTATGCATGATATTCAATCATAAATATTCGGGTGTTGCTTAACAACTAAATTATTGAAATGGTTGTGCCACTCTTCAACATCATTGTTAGTGTACCGTCTGATGCCATACATATTCCACATTTCTTTCTTAAATTTTAATAACCATTGCTGGATGAAGTACTGGAATAAATGTCTAATAATTACCGGTGCCTCGTTCCTCAGTCTGTCGAAAGTTTGTTGAACAATTTATTCAGGAACAAACGCCAAAGCTATAAGCATACGTATTTTCGTTCTAAGTTCCTGATTATTACCATCATCGACACTAAAACTTAATCTCTGAACTTGTCTAAATACCGCTTGGCAGAAATGAAAATAACAACCGCGTAGAAGACTTTGCGAAAACTCCTGTTGTAACGCAACTATTAAACCTTTCTCGAAATCCAATGTGATTAAATTTGGCGTAAGAATCAAATTATGCTCCGGACATAAATTTCGAATTTTACGAAAAACTGATGTGTATGTTTCAGCTTTTTTATCTATCAGAATACAATAAATTAATGGAAGTACTTTACTTTGGAGCAGTGCATGGATTGTAAAGATTTGTTTATAAAAGGGATGTTTAACCCGAAATGTACCGTCCATGAACCAATGGTTATTGCTGGATAACATTTGTAAATTACTTATTGTTCCAAGTAATATAATTGATTTATCCTCACTGATACACAATAAAAATAATTGGCATGAAATAGTTTGTGTCAATTGATCAGGTATGTGGATGTCATTTAAACTTTAACTCAAAACCGGTAATTTCTCGTGAAGTGCTCGATACAATACGTTGTTTATAGATTTGAAAGCTGTAAATATAAAAATAAATATAATAAATATTGCTAAAAAATTTAAATAGTAACACGTAACTAATCGATTGAAATGCAAAATCACGAATCGGTAATTGATTATATGAAATAATGCTAATAAAATATTCTCTATAAACTAGTTGAGACTACCATTTGAACATTAATTTTAGGACATGACAATTACAATATCTTCACACGACAAATTCTTCTATAAACTTTCAAAATCTTGAAAGATGTGCAGTAATATTATTCTTACCCTCTGTCCATCCATGCTGTTGAATTCTTTCACAGATAAAACAGAGACAGTCTCTCAAATATGTATTTGGCTTCATTGGACTTTGAACCATTATTCACCCAAGACATCCTGTAGCAAAATCCACTATCGGATAAGGACCTAACTACTTTCAAGGAACAGCCAACCGCACGTGGCCGCATTTCTTTCGACACCTCCATCGCAGGTTGTCCACGCCCCGTTCTGGACTC
The DNA here is from genome assembly GCA_001938485.1 of Girardia tigrina. Classification (NCBI taxonomy): domain Eukaryota; kingdom Metazoa; phylum Platyhelminthes; order Tricladida; family Dugesiidae; genus Girardia; species Girardia tigrina. Next base: position 42,147 of record MQRK01183883.1, on the reverse strand, counting down.
AGCCTTCCGTGTAAATGCATTCAAGGCCGTCCATTCCAGTACTCATCCCCCTACTCATTAGTATTTTTTTATGTCCCCCATCTTATTAATCCTCGCGACTGGGGACCAAAAATAAATGTTAAACAAGAAACGCAATAAAAAAAAATCAATCAACAATTTTGTTTTAATAAACAAAATTTGGGAAGTTTTTTTTAATCCAATAAAGATTTTTGTGTAAAAGAATTTTTTCTTTTTATTTTTCACACATAAAACAACGACATATTTATTCCGACATTCTGACATGGATCCACGCAAACCATAAAAAATCATTGTTAAGAGAAATCACACATTTGACAGAACATTTATTACATTCACAGTTTTGATCATCTCTATGACGATCAATAGTATATCTCTCCCTTAAATCAATCACTCAATGTTTAATACTTTTCATCCCAATCTGAACTAACTTGAAGAAAATTATTTTATTTAAAATATATTATTTAAATTTTATTGGCTAAAACAAAACTACTTTTATAATCATTTTTAAACATTAATTTTATTTTAATTATTTAAAAATTTACAAAAATAAAAATTTGAATAAATTAGTTTGAGATAATAAGAATTCAAATATTAATCATCCATCTGGTTAGGAGAGGCACAATCCCAAATCAACACACAACATTTAAACATGCAAACACTACTCAAAAACATCAACACACCAAAATTCCTCACAATCATTACATTATTTTATCATTCCAAGATATGCATAAAGAAAAGTGGTATATCTTTCTAATAATCAAAAACTCCATTTGGATCTGAAAAAAACTTTTTTCCAATCAATGCAGTTTTTATTTGCTGTGATTTAAAAAATTATTTTTAGAAATATGCGTTTGTTGATTTTTAAGAATTATTACAAACTTTTGATCGCTAGTCAGCGAAAATGAATGTTGATGTGATCAAGTTAAATGCACAAACTTTTCGATGATAAAATACCAAAAATACCGATTTCTGCTTTAGATCAGACATTTAATTTATATTTATGGTTAGTGAAAGATCTCGTCACAGAAGATTTGAGTGATTTGCAACTGAAAACTTAATATTTCATCGAAAGTACTGGAGCAAAGAAATTACAAAGCACTCTTTCTTTTCGATCCAAATCCCTGGATGATAGGCTAAATGATTGGTGGCTCGAAGAAATTTAATTAAAATCTCGATAGCCCCTTATTCCATTCTGAAGCATTTCTGTTTTTCATTAAAAATAAGGAAAATAAATTTAGTAATAAAATAAAAAATCGTTCCTCTCGAGATACTTATGCTTCATAAAACTCTTGATTGTTTTTGAGATTGACTTGATTGTTCTAAGTGGGAAAATGGAGAAACGACCTTCATCCATGTCGCAAATAAGGATGATATTCAATTATTGTCGACATGTCTGTGTTAAAACATTAGAAAATTTTCAAAATTCAAATCGATCGCGATGTTTGTTTCAATAATTAATTGATGGATTAAATGATTTGATCAATAATGTCTCAAAGGAGACTCTCCTAATAGTTTTTAAAATTACTGCACACTATTCAAATTGTTTATAAATAGTTTTAATGACTGTTTTCAGGAAAAAACGAAGAAATAAAACGACATAATATTAAATTTGATTATTAAAATTAACTAAAACCAATTTTTGTGACTAAATTTTCTAAAACATAATCATCAATAATGAAAACGATAAAACCTGTACTCCAAAACTTTACTTGATATCAATTTCTAATTGATCATTTTTGTGTTTCATAGATGCCATTTCTTCTTTCAGTAAATCAGTACCAGAATAATTTTCCAATTGTTCTGAGAGAGATAAAATTTCTGATTTCAAATGATCGGTTTGTTGTTTCATTTTTTCATTTATCTCCTTTACATTGTCGAGCTCCACCTTCATTTCGTCATACGCTTGAGTCAATTTCCCATAGTTCTGGTAGATTACTCGATATCTGCAATAAACACTGTTTATATAAATGTAGAATTTCCTTAAAAATCAACTTTTTGTCATCGGCTTTACTTTTATTATTCATAGTGACGAATTTCGCTTCTAATTCTTTATTTTCTCTCTCTAAAGACTGATATTTCAATAAATATTCATCGGCTCGTTTCTTAAGCATCATAATTAAATGAGACTGCTCTTCAATCCGAGCTTGCAATAAACTTTCTTCTGATTTTTCTTCATCAGTTAAATTATAAAGTTTTGCTAAGTTTTCTTTCATTTGATTGACTTCCTATTTTCGATGATATCAATTGTATTTTTATAATTTTATTAAATTTACATTTTTTCCAGTGTTAAAAATGTTATTATTGCTTTTTCTATCATTCATTTATGATAGATTATTTAATATCATATATTAAATTATAATACGTTAAATTGCCGCTAATATTTTCTCTTCGATACGTATTATTTAAACAAAATGATTTAAAAAATTTAAAGCATTTTTAGATATATATTTTAAAGTAAGAACTTTGATTCAAAATAATATTAGAAAAATATATTTGAGTTAAATTAAAATTATTACAATTATGTAAAAGATAATTTTTTGTTGCTGTCATATCTTAATTGAATATTTATCAGTGCAGAAATCTGTCGCCTTATTTGCATTTAATTACTTTTTATTATTTTTTTCAGACACTAATTTTATTATTATCATATTATTGATTGTAGAAAAAACAGATGCATTTATAATTAAAGCGTTAAAATATAACTTTTAAAAGTGTATAATATAACCTTGGAATTTAAAATTGCTTTTTCAAAATAATTAGAAATTTTTTTGACAAAAATAAATTTCAATTTTTTACAAATTTTAAAAGATAACAGTAAACGTGTTTGTCTTGGCAAAATGAATTCATCTTTAAAAATATGACTGTGTTATTTCTAATTTGTAAAATCTTCGATTTTAGGAACAGATGTATTTCTCTTAATCGAACTGTATGAAGTCTTAACATCTTTTGGTTATAAATTTACGAATTAAATTTATTTAATTTGTATATTCTTGAAGTGTTTACACTTATTTAATCTGTCAAAGAATTGTGATTGTGAAGAACACTAATTGAGTTTCCTTTACATTTATTATTATCACAATTTGAATTGTCACTACAACAATTCTCCGTAAAACTTGCGTAGCTCGTTATCGTTCTTGATTGATAATCTTAATAATATTATTTAACATATTATTATTCAAACAAATTTAAAATACAATTTAATTATGACAAAAATTATTTATAATTGAAATTTAAAATAATTTTTATTTATTTTAAGAAATTATTATTAAAATATTATTTATGAAATATTAGTTTAATTTTAAAGGGATTATTTAACTTTTAATAATTGATTAAACAACTCGACGTTTTAAAATATTTAAGATATCAATCTTCCACCTGGGTGGGAGAAACACAATCCTAAAACGACATACAAAACAACACATAATGAACACCATTCAAAAATATTCCTCACAGTGATGAAGGATATTAATAAGCCTCCCCTGATTGAACGGATAACTGAGTATTGTAGAGACTATAGTACCAGCATTGGCGTACAGGGTAGTGATTCATAGACTCTATATCGGGTAGAAACCAAAAATTGACAATACAGAGCCTACTGAATTTTTCGCACGGCTGTAGATGCAAGAATGCAAGCTTTCAACGCAAGGATACACTTTGGTTTCCCAGTCAGAAAGGACAAATCATGAGCCCTCGTGCCGTGATTCTGTAGAGCTTTGACTGTGTAAACACATTTCATACAATGAGTAAATACCATCGAGGGGCACTAGCACATCATGCATCGCGATCGGGTTCAATGATTTTGTACATCTTCTATCTGCGTTATTTTGTGAAACACTAGTACCACTATTACTGCCTTGAGTTCGGTGATCAATCAATAAATGTCTCTAACAATCCATCCGTTTTATATGTCTTGTGACAATTTTCCATGGGATACCGAAAAGGTTTGTTACCAATCTGACACTGCGGCGTCGTGAGCGTATGCACGTTTTCGATGTGTCTTCTTAGTTTCTTCCGCTCTGAAAAAGCTTTCAAACAAGAAGGATACGTGCATTGTACTCTTGATATGCAGCTGGATCATTTTCGGGTACTCTTTTAATTGTTCAATAACTTCTATCAGTTTCTCAGACACAGTTTATTTGATTAGGTGTTTGAATTTCTCGTCAGTGTCGAGAATTCTTCTCTCATTTAAGCATTCCTGGTATTCGACCATATCTTCTTGGCCACCGAATAACTAGAGCATATCGCTGGCGATACGCTCTTTCATCAACTGCTTTTTATGGTCGCTGGCTTTTCTATTTCCTGAGGCAATTTTAGAGTTTAGTACTCTTTTTACCTCACGTACACCTTTTCGTTTATTGTACTCATAGAATACAATACGCCGTTTCACCAGTACCACACGTGCCTCGGGCAAACCAATTGAAATATCCGTATTACGTATTCTGTCAAGTTTAGCCTTACCAAGAGCAGTTCGTGTGAAGGTATTATGAAAAGCTTGTAGTCGAGCTACATCTTTTTCAGCTGCTGCCAAGCACTCACTCCCATAATATTCTGCAGGAAAAAGGCTTGATTCGATTAGTCTTCTTTTCAGAGCTAGAGGAACTCGGGTACTTTGAATTGCAGACTGCAATTCGCGTAACTTACTCATTCCACAACGCAACAGCTGACCGATATCCATGAGAAACTCAAAATCTCCTACAGAGGCAATAAAGCTTTCATGGAATTTCTCTATCAGGTAGAGAATCTTGTCGGTCAAGCCGAATCTTTTCAGACAGGCCCGCAGAACTTCACTTGAAGCACTATCAAATGCCTTTTCCAAATCGATGAATATCACTTTCCTTTTCTTGGCTTTAGACGAAGAATCAAAAGAGTTCAAGTGGCAGAAAGATAATGACGAAATAAATCAGATCAGAGAAGATATTAGAATGGGAAGAACAAAGATATAGATACTGAAAGACAATATTTTGACAACAATAGATAACAAATATTAAATTCCGAGAACCACAAGGATAGAATTCGTGGAAGACGCTCACAAGATGCTGTGCCATGCAGCTAGTAAAATGGTTTAAAAATATTTGAAAGATGATTTTGATATGGTTAATATGAGAGAGATCATTAAGGAAATTGTAAAATTTTGCATAAACTGTCAAAAGAGAAAGACTTTAACCACAAAAACGAAAGAAAGTTTTATTAAACAATTTGCTGATGAACTATTTCAAAAGCTGTTTATGGATTTTTGCGGACCATTTAAAAGGACTTTAAATGGATATCAATATATATTAGCAATAATCGATCAATTTAGCAGGTATATAAGTCTAAATGCTGTAATTCATCAAGATGAGAAAACTGCACCGAAGGTACTACTGGACAGATGGATTTGGAAATTCGGATCACCAAAAGAGATACATGTGGATAGAGGTGAAGCATTCGAATCGACACTCTTCAAAGACACATTGAAGAGATTTAAAACAGAAATAATTTACTCCAGTCCTTATCATCACAATACCAATGGCATCATTGAAAGACAATTTAGAACTATTAGAGATGCTATGAACATAAGGATAAAAGATCAAGCCCACAAAGATTGGACGGAAATTTTTCCAGAAGTAGAAGGTATGATGAACAGCACAATTCAAGCTATCACAGGTATCTCACAAGCAGAAATGATATTTGGTAGGAAGCTAAGACATTGGTGGAAAGATACTATGAAACAGAGTTGTAATAAGAAAGAAAAGAGCGAAAATACGATAGAGACAAAACGAATATTTCATACGGAAATAAAGTGTTGATAAAAAAAGAAAAAGCTACAAAAGAAAAAGATCGATAATGGGTCCAGCCACAGTAAAAAGCTGAAGGCATGAAAGAAGTTATGAATTGGAGCTAGAAGATGGTAGAATTTTGATAAGAAATATGGAATGGCTAAATCCATTTAAATCGAGGGGGATGTGAGGAATATGGGGTGTGTAATTGTTTTTGTTGTGTTTGCATGTTTAAATGTTGTGTGTTTATTTTGGATTGTGCGTCTCCTAATCAGATGGATGATCAATATTTTAATTCTTATAATCTGAAACTAATTTATTTAAATTTAGGTTTAATATTCAAATTTTTAATTTTTATTTTTGTAAATTTTTAAATAATTAAAATCAAATTAATGTTAAAAATAATTATAAAAATTAATTTATTTTAGCAAATAAAATTTAAATTAAATATTTTAAATAAAATAATTTACTTCACGTTAGTTCAGATTGGAATGAGAAGTATTAAACATTGAATGGTGGATTTAAGTGAAAGCATTACTATTGATCGTCATAGAGATGATCAAAACTGTGAATGTAATAAATGTTCTGTCAAATGTGTGAGTTCTCCTAACAATGATTTTTATGGTTTGCATGAATCCATGTCAGAATGTCGGAATAAATATGTCGGAATAAGAATAAAAATAAGAATAAGAATAAAAGAAGTCGGAATAAGAATAAAAAAAATTATATTTTTGCAAAGCACTGTAATAATCAAATTTTTAAACCGTATTAAATTTGCTATTCATAGTTTTTGTTCAGAGTCCAAAAACATCAGATTCTGTTCACCGTACATACCTAAAATTATATTGATAACTTTATTATATATATTGGCTTTCTATTATTTTTGCACATAAAATATTAATTTATGTCTGTAAATATCATTTACACACTTATTGTTTCTTACATCACCAAATATATTTTATTTATATTAAATGAACCCTTTTTTATTAATTTACATTTATTTTTTTGATGTGCTCGATGTTTGTTGATTTTTGGTAAAATGTATGTCTATAAAACTGATTATTTAAAAGTGAAGAAACAAAAAACAACAACATTTAAGGAAGAAATAAATCATTTATTTTTAATGCTATGTTATCAAAATCCACATTATTATTGTCAGGAATTTTTTGAATTGTTTGTTGATATTGTGCATGTTGTATGTTGATTCGGATTGTGCCTCTCTTACCAAGATGGATGATTGGTATTTTCTTTGATATTTACTAATTAAAAATAATATAATTTAATTTTAAAGTAAAAAGATTTAAAATAAATTTTGAAAGTAATATTTAAATTTATGTAATTTAAAATTTTAGTATATTAATTTAATATGTACTTTTTAAAAACAACTGTTTAGATTTAATTTTAACCAATTAGAATCTTTTTAATTAATAATTTTTATTAAATGATTTTCATTTTTTGAAAAAATTAGTATGAATTCAGAAATATATTGATCAAGAAAAATGTCAAATAGTGAATGCGCTTGTGATATTAATAAATATTGTAAACCTCATATTGATTTTGTTAATATGGCGACCACAGCTCATGTGACAACGAACATTATGGGACACGAAAAATTCGATGAATCCGAGTCGAAATTAGATGACTTCATAAAAAATTTCGAACTTTATGCTGATATTGTGGGTATAACAGAAGTGAGAACATTAGTGTTGGTGACGATCTTCATGACTCCATCAGCTATCACAAAATTTTCAGAAGCAGATGGAAATACGTATAAAGAAAAACTGAAAACGGCATTTGTGAAAGAAAAATTTCTGCTTGACACAATGAAGGATATTTTAAATCTCCGGTGGGGATCTTCAGATCACGAAGAAATGTTCAAAAAAGTCGAAGAATTAGTAACGATATTAACAGAAAGTAAACTTTCTAAGAAAAAGCTGCTCAACCTTATTTGCATGAATATGGTTGACGATTGAGGTGAAAATAGAATTGAAATTGAGAGGAGCTACCGAAACAAAGGATATAAAAGATGTAGTTTCGAATAAGTATGAACTACAGAAAATGGAAAACGAAGAAACAGTTGCGGCATACAATACGGTAGGTAAACATGATGAATGGAAAGCGGTAGGCAAACGTAAACTACAATATAAAAACGAACCCAAAAAAGAAATTTCGAAAATAGGTACAGTAGTCAAAGAAATAATGAATAAAAACCAAAAAATAACTATTCAAAAGTTGTAAAATCCTGGGCATATCACAAAGAAAGAAACATAAGAAGAAACTGTCCAAATATAAAGTGTTCTTATTGCAATAAAAATGGCCATATCATGACTCAATGCTACATGAACAAGGATAGATTTAAAGAAAGAGACCAAGATGCCAGAAAAAATAAATGGCAAAGAACAAATAACCCATGAAATCAACAGAAGCATCAAAATCGAAGGTATGATATTGCAGAAATGTATGATGGCAAGGATTATAACGAATACGGGGAAACACGATCAAATGAAGAAAACTCGAGGCAAATAATGTTTACAGATAATATACAAGTATACGATAAAGACCAGGGAAACGAGGATTCACGATCACAAGGAGAGGTAATCAGTTTGCTGCCCTAAAAATAAAAATGTTTGTGTATGTGTTTGTGTATGTAATGGTATTTTTGTATTCATTCATTTTTTTATATATAAAAAGGATAAGAAGACAAAAATATTAAATAAATTTTATTTTAAAAAATACAAAATTACAAAATTACTTTTATATCAATTTTGTGTGCTTCTTACATCATATAATGCAATATTGTTCGAGTTGATGTGATATCATCAACAAACTGTTGCACATTCGGGAAAGTAAAGTTGTTACTTTACAGTTATGTATGTGTGATTGTGTGTTGGAAGATCCCCCTCTTGAAGTTTGTGAAATAGAATGTTAGAAAGAAGAGTTTGACACAGACTGTTTTGATAAGGAATTAAAGATAAAATCGAAAAAGTTGAAACAGGAAGAAATGTTGGAAATATCAAAGCTTTATATTAGATATGACAAATTGAATGGAAGACCAAGGATCGAATACAAAGAATATAAATGTTGAATGTCTTTTGGATACCGGTGCCAAAGTAAATATTGTTAAAGCAGATATACTTAGAAGTATGAAAGATGTTCATATAAAAGACGAGTAAACGCATTTATTGTGCAAATGATTCAGAACTTATAAATTATGGAATCGTTAAATTAAAAGTAATAATAGAAGGAGTACAAAAAATTATAGAGTTTTATGTAGTCAAAGAACTCAATCCAGATATGAAAGCAGGAATTTACTTTTTAGACAAATTTGGAATAAAACTAAAGAAAGAAACTATAGAATCAGGTGATATATGGATGATAAGAGAAAGTCCAACAGATGATGACAGACTAAAGAGAATTAAGGAAATATATGACACCAAAGTTGACAACCAATTAATGACATTATTAACAGAATATAAATCAATTTTCATAGCTGACAAGTGGGATGTTGGGAAAACCTTCTTAACGAAATACAAAATAGAATCTCGGGGAGAACCAGTCTTAGTGAAGCCTTATCAACTGCCACAACATTTTGAAGGGAAACTAAAGGATGCCATTAGAAATTTTAAAGAAAACGGTATAATTGAAAAGTGTAGTTCTCCATGGAACTTCCTTCTGGTGTGTGTATGGAAAAAAGAGAAACAAGACATTCGAGTATGTGTCGATTTTCGACAGTTGAATAAAATTACGGTAAGACAGGCATTTTCCATGCCAAATGTGGATGATATGTTAAACACGTTGAATGGAGCAAAATATTTTAGTACAATCGATCTGGGAAATGCATACTATCAGATTGAATTAGGAGAAGAATCAAAGATTAAACAGCGTTTTCAACAAAGAATGGCAAATATTGTTTTAAGAGAATGCCTAAGTATGAAAAGGATTTTAAAGATTTTGTAGCTAATTTTATATATCTCATTTTTTCACTCGATTTAAAATATCAAATATACTATTAATTATATAAATATAAAATCTAAAATATTTGTTTTCGGTTATTATAATCACAATAATAGTGTTTTGAAATGTAATAATGGTTGTGATTTTAGCTTGTAGTATTGGGGCCTAATTCATGTTAATTTGGGATCCAAAATGTTTAAGTGAATATATTTTTGTTGAATTATCTCAAGATAAACCTTTTGTTATGTTTTGATTAGAGTATACTTTTGTTTAAAATCTTACTAAATTCTAAAATCATTTTCGTCATTTACCACAATAAAGCGTAAATTAAGCACTTACTTTTCTTTTTCTAAAAATTTCATGTAAAATGCAATTTATAATTGTTTTTCATTCGCTTCTTAGCGAGGTTTGTAGATTAACATGGAGCTTTGTAGATACGTTTAGCGATTCATTGTTACTTTAACTTTTTGAAAAAAGTCTCCGACACAGAATGTCTTTAATACACATTCCTTCATCGTGAAATTTTCAAAAATCGTTAAATACGTTCATAAAAAAATTAATGTTTATTTTATTAATCGGAAAATGTTTTTTGTAAATGTTTTCTATGGAATTAAACAAAATTTAAGTTTAATTTTAAAAATTGAAAACATAATTCTACGCTGCTTTATAAGGAGACTTTGACTTCAACCCCATCGATGAGTCTCAAAGTTGGTACAAGAACTAAAAGAAAAGAAAGAAGTCTTCTCAATAACCTTTGGAAATAATCATATAATTCAGAAATTGGATATTGAAGACATTTTTTTGTTTAAATGGTAAAAGTATTTTCATGTAAACTTTGATAAGGGATTTAGAATGTCCACGTTAACCAAGGTTTAATGGTTTCGAAATTGATTGAACTACGGAATTACGAATAATGAATGAATTTTGATTAATTTGAAATACAAATCTTTCGAATTTGATATATAAAACGTCAATAAAGATTCAAAGTTTAAAATCATACATCTTTTCCGACAAATATATTTTAATTTTTTAGTAAACCTAAATGTTTACACATTTACAAGTAAATCAATGAAAATATTAGTTTATATAGATTGTATAAACATTTATATTATGAAAGTTCAAAAAAGATTGAATTTATCGGCATAGAACAACGCAAGTTACAGTTGTTTTGCTCAAAAGATCAAAAATGGAACTCTGGTTTTTAGTAATAACAAACTTTGTAAACGGTTCCAAACAAGTGCCAAGGTTACAATAAAAGAAAGGCAGGGAAGAAAGAGAGTCAAAAATTTGGCATGTTATAGAAAAATATCCAGACTTTTGGTGCAGTACTGCAGAGAAACATCATCGACTCAAGATTTATTGCCAGTTGAGTATTTATTTCAAAAAGTCTGGAAGCAAAATAAACAACTGCAGTAGGAAAAGGATCATGGTGTTGTAGCCAAGTGAAGACAAGAAGAAGGTTGTCTGAAGCGACAAGACTCAATTTTATGAAGTGAGGGAGATCCGCCTGATCCCAAAGTTGTCTCAAAGACCGGGTGGTGGTGACAGAGGTACGCAGTAGGAGCTCGGATTTGTTGAGCTGGGCCATTTTGCAGAAGGTTTTTTTGGAGAGTTCATTCAGAATAAACCTTTTTTAGTTAAAAGTTCAAGAGAAAAGAAAGTCATTTAAAGTAAATTTTCAAATTAAAATAAAACTATCGTCTTTTATTACCATGTATCAATAGTTTGTACATATTCAAACTTTTTATAAATTCGAATTAAGAAGACAAATAACAAAATCATACTTTTATAAATTCAATCGAGATGACAAAAAGCAAATCAGACTTTTTTATACAATCAGAAATAGAAAGTTTAAAGTGATAATTATTTCACTAAAATCAATTGGCTAACCAATCAAAGCGATTTAAATTTCAAACGGACTCTCACCATCATACCGGCACACATACAGTCTGGCACTTTCTGTCTCTCCTCATCGAGTCAAAATGAATCATCAATTCAAAAGATAACAACCAGAACAAAGATATCTTTGTTCGGGATTTGAACGACATTAACAATCTAATTAAAATTTATATTTATATTATTTTTTATTTAAAATCTTATTTAATTATTTTAATCTTTTTATTTAATTAATTTAATTATTTTCTTTTTTTATTAATTACATATCGAAATATGTATACATCAGCAAGTGATAAAAAGATAAGATATTGTCATTCCATTATCAATATAGTAAATGTCAATTTTAATTTGTCTTGGCTGGAGAGGAATTTTAATAAATAACAATATTGATTCAAATATAATAAAAATAAAATTAAATTACGAACAGACGGTGTGTTTAGTGTTTGTTGTAGGCCTCAGGAACAATTCATGTAAGAGGGTCAAGTTTCAAAAATTAAACATCCAGTAAATGTAATAATCTAGTTTTGAAGATTCAGGTATTAAACGATGCATTCAATAAAACGAGTTACATTTAACTGATTTTGATACCAAAGCTGTTGATACCAAAATCTCCTACCTTAACTAACAACTTAGTCTCAATATAAATCTTAGTCACCTAAGAGTAGAAAATAAATAATGGAAACCTCACAACAAAATCAAGAACCCAAAAGAAAAGGCTGTTATAGCCTCGAAAAGATAATCCATTTTTTATTAACCAAATTGTCAACTGCAGTTTTGTTATTTTAAATCTATGTGATCAAAAACTTTTTAAGTGATAACTGTATTCTAAAAAAGGGAAGTATGATCCTTGTTAGGAAAAATACTAATTAATGAAAATATTTGTGCAACAAAATTTAAAAAAATCAAGATACACTTAATTAAAAAAACAACACACATTAAATTAATTTAATATGTAATTAAATTAATTTAGAGAGCATTAAGAAAATTCCTAAACCAATAATTAATAGTAAATGTAGTAAATTTAATTAATGAGATAATTTTTAAAGTTATTTATTACCATAAATCCTTCTACCCTCGATTTCTGTAACGTCTCTAACCAACGCTGTATACGATATACAAATGATATAAACACTGTATATTTTGATTCCATGAAAAACATCACAAGAAAAAAAGAACAGGAAAAACTCCACACTGAAAAAAAACACCACAATGAAAAAACACCTCAATGAAAACATCACAGTGAAAAAACACCACACTATATCGAAAAGTTGCAACAACAGCTAAAGGATATCATGCTTGACAAGACAAACTGGTGTGCATGAGAATAATGATAAATTTGCAATGAAAATTTTATTTTTTGTATTATTGGCTGGTCTTAATTTAATTGTTTTCGATATCGAATTTTTGAGTAATATTATATTTTATAAATGTAAAACGCATTATGTGCGACTATCACAGTCTAATTTTTGACACACAATAGTAATATAGTCGCTTTTGGATGCCAATTTATAAATCAGTGTATACGTAGTTGAATTTTTTCTGCATTTATTTCATAAGCATTTTTTTATTTGCATCTGTTATGTTTTTTTTGCTTATTTAAAACTAAATTTTATTATTTATTTTAAATAGGGTATTAAAGTGGTAAGAAAACTTAAATTTGCATTAAAGCCTTAAAAACACTTTTTGTTCAATTCTGTTGTATTCAAAATTATAAAAATGTAGTTTTGCAACAGTTTTAAAATACTGCAATCTGTTTGATCAAACCTAAATCGATTTTTTCCAGGGGTGCATTAGTTGTTTTCGATAAAAAGTTGACGTCGACGTGCCCCTGTGTATGAAGAATGTCTTTGGCAAGTTTGGTTGCATTTACCTGACTAATTATTCATTTTACTGTTTTTTCTTGTGGTGTTTTTTCTCGTCACCGGTTATTTCTTCCAAAATCTAAAATCTAATTTAATTAGTTTAAATAAAAAAAATTTTCTATTTAAATTTTCAAATCTTATTTATCTAAATAATTTTTAATCTGAGAAATAATATTTTGGGATTCCATTGGCAAAATAATTGGTTTACTCCTTTAAAAAGGTAATTAACACGAAAAATTCACATTTATACTGAAAGAATCGAACTTTTGTTCGTCGTGTTTGTCCATTTTGTTGATTTTATTCAAGATGTAAAGCATATATTTTTTGAATTATTTTTTTACAATTTTTAGTTAAAATAATCCACTATTTTCAGCTAACAAATAATAATTCTCATAAAATAAATTTTCTTCTTTTCTCGAAAAATAAAAAAAAAGAATGCGTATATGTTAAAAATAACAGTTCTTTTAAGTTTCGGATTACAAGAAAAAATTTTCAATTTTCAAAATCAAAGAGAAACAAGGGTGTAAATTAGCAAATTGGATAGTTTCAATGGAGTTTTGGTAATAAAATTTAATTAATTAAATTATAAATTAATTCAAGTTGATTTGATGTAAAAAAGATCTTTCTGAATATTGGAAAAAATTCTAAATATTTTTTTAAAAATAAAATAAATTAAAATAAACTAAAATAAATAAAATAACTATTATAAATTTATGAAAAAAATTAAAAATAATATATATAAAACCGGATAAAATACAGAAAATATTTTTTGAAAAAAATATAATTTTTCAAAGTATAAATTATTAATTTACTGAAGTTTCAAAAATAAAAATGAAATAATTACCATATAATAAATGACATTCATCTATTATAATAAAGAAATATCAAACAGTTTTCATTAATTAATTTCAATTTCTCTTTTCTTTTTACAGTAATTGTCTTTAGTTCTTCTTCTGCCTGCAGCGAATATCTGTGCTTTCTAACAAAATAAAGTAAATTTTCGTTCATATAATCTTTTATCAGTTTCTTTTTTTTACGAAAAAAAGATAAGGTCTAATTAATGTTTTGCAAAGAAAATCATTCATAAATCATAACTAATTGCAAAATGTTGTTCTTTAAATAAAATAACAATTATTTCAGTATTTTAATTCTTTTAAAAATTTATAAATAATTTAGGAAAATATATTTAATAATTGACAATCTTCAAAGGATCTATTTCTTTAACAACTTGCTTTTTAAGTCATTATTGTATTATTTTAATTATTTTTCTATTAAAATTTATTGTAAATTTAAATATTATTATGATATTGTAACAATATTTATTAATTAATTAATTTATTTACCAATTTACATATAATGGGTGTAACGCCACATACATTGGAGAGACTTCATGTCATCTCTGTAAGAGAATCCAAGAACACAGTCGCAATGAAGGTGGAAGTAAAATTGCAGGACATAGAAGACATTCTAAAGGATATATAAATTCACAACACTTTAAAATTCTTTGTACTCAATTTAAGAATTATTGGAAGAGAGTGACTCATGTGAAGCGTTATATATGAGATCTTTGGATCCTAAAATTAACATTCAAACTGTATTCTCTACAACTTTGTTGAGAATTTTTAAATGATGTACTGTTGACGTATTGATTACATAATCATTAACTGCGCTATATAAGTAAATTTCGTTTGAAAAATCATTTGTTCTAACGATGAAGTTTAAACCGTCGAAATTAATAAACTTTGATTGGTTTAAGATTTTTTTATATTAAAATAAATTGTTATTTTTACAAATTATGAAAACAAGTTTTTATTTTTACTTTTTTTAATTTCATTTTTTAAAATTTCGGAGGAAACCTTTTATTTAGATATACAAACTCATATAATAAAAATATTATTTACATAAAAATAAATTGTTTAAATTTATTTAACTTAATTTTTTTTTAAAAAAAATATATCAGAACTTTAATTTCCTTTCTTTAATCCCTAGCTGTTCTAAGTCCAGTAAGGGTACAAATTGGATTATTATGTTAAAGAAACAAATACAATTTAAGGCGTTAAAAAGGAACTTTTCAAATTTTTAATCTTCCAAAACTGTTTACTATATGAAAGAAAGGAAAAAAGAAAATAAAAAAGAGAATATATAGAATAATTTCTAAAAACCTTTAAACATTTGACTTATTTCTTGTACTATACATTTCAAATATGAAAAAATCAAATAATCAGTCTTTTATTAATAAAATTATCAATCTTACCTAATTAGTGAAATAGATTATGCCAGAGGCCGGATTTGAGTAAATTCAGTAGCCGGATAATTAATGCGGCTCTGCGTCAGCTACAGACAACCCAAATGGGAAATTGACAACCAATATCTCTGTAAGATAATTGTAATCATGTTACATTTTATCTAAAGATGGAAAAATTTTAGAAAATTATTACATAAACCTCAATATAAATTCGTTATTTTATTCCATTTAAATTATTAGGAAAATACAAAAATAATATATTATTTTAAAAATTAATATAAAATATTAATTGCATTGAATGTTTTGAATATTTTCGGGGTAAAGATATGACTGTTCGATAATTAATACTTGACTTTCCTAAGAAATAGTAATGTCTTTGGTAAAGTAAAAACATTAAAATTAATATTTATTGATAAAAATTACGAATTTCATTTATCAGTTTCTCTCTATCAATCACCAACTTGAACAAAGTTTCTAAAAGTCTAGAATTTTATAAAAACTTTATTTTTAGTTTATTTCAGAGTGATGATTGTGTAATCAATAAAGGTTTTATTTGAAAGTGTTTAACAGAGAAGCTAAGCTTGGATATTAATTTTCTGATCCATTGATCTTATTAATTAGGCTTGACATGAGTTTCACTATCTCTAAATAATTTTTAAATCGATTGCACAGAATTTGAAATTCATATTTTTTTTATTTGTTTGTAAAATTTTAAATTTTGTACAGAAAAATTACTCACATTATTTAATCGACTTTACTCTTTGATTCACTTTCAGATATAATGAGATATTTCTCCGATATGTTTGGCGCAACACATATTACAGTATATTTATAAACAAGACCAGAGCAAAAACAAAGGTATCTTGGGGACTTCCCCGGCAAAAATGGGGGTTATCTAAATATTAATTTAATTTTAAAAATGATTTTATTTAAAGAAAAAACATTAATTTAATCAATTTAAAAATTAGTTAAAAGTTATTTACTTTATTTAAATTTTTGATATTAAATTTGAAACGATTTAATATTTTAAAAGTTTTTTTTAATATCTTTTGTTGTAATTTAAAATGCAGATTATGCTCAAATAATTATTCATCGCGAACATCTAAAATATCAATTTTCCATCTGGGTGGGAGAAACACATTTCCAAAATACTAAACTCAACATACAAAATTTAAAATATTCCTCACATGGATATTTCACTTTTTGTTTCAAGAAGTCATTAATTCCTCTCTATCTATAAATTTACCTTTATTTTCCTACCTGACACAAGTGTTTTCTTTTAATTTATGACTTTCTTTATTTCCGATAATTACGTCATGGTAATTTTTATTTTGAATTAGTTTGGTTGCCGCCATTAATTAACAGATAATCACAAACTTGGTTTTCCAAAGAGTCAGATTTACATATTTATACATTTTATTTACTAAATAAAATCTTTCATCCACGTTCGGTTTACTTTAACTAACGTTAAATAGTATGAAAACAACGATTATGCCTAATTAGTTGTCGGTAGAAATATCTGTTACCTGAAACTGGTGTTGCAAGTAATTTCCGGTCAAACAGTAATTTATGTTTTCGGTACACGAAACGACTTTGTTATGAATATTATCAGTTAACAATCCGTTATTATTAATATGGATATGACCAACCTAATGTCTAAAAATCTTTATTATTATTAATAATATTAATTTTGGATTCGTTTTAAAGATACCTTCTTCTAAGAGTTTCATGTAATTCAAGAAAGATAATGCGATTAAAAAAATTCTTTCTAAGTCAAGTAAAAAGGTAGCATTAAATACACAGCTTCTATCTGTTTACCTTTCCAATTTAGTTTACCAGTTTAAATATAATGGGTGTGATACCACATATATCGGAGGGATATGTATAGATCTCTGTTAACGAATCGAGGAACACACTTTTTACAAGCTTTTATTACGTTTCATTTGTTTGTTTTGTTTGTTTGTCTGTATGGATCAAATCTTGCGATCGAAATTTCACCCACTTCCCGTTGTGCTGGTGACTTGAAATTTTCAGGAGTGATGTATTCTAGATGACAATACACTTTTCTTTGAAAATTTTTGAAAAAAA
>MQRK01183883.1:4033-16598 GCA_001938485.1 Girardia tigrina | reverse complement strand
TATATATATATATATAATATTTGTCTAAAAAATGTGTTTGTTTGTTTGTCGGTCAAGCTTTTCAATGTGAAATTGCGGACACACCGGAGTGAATCCATTTAAGGACGTGGTCAATCTAAATAGCCCGCATTATTACAATTTTTTCGGAACAGCACCTTTGTCGAAAGACGCCGGGCAACCGATGAAATTGATCGAAAACCGTACAAGTCGTTAAATGGTTAAATTAACACCGATTTCGAATAATGACGATTTTGAGGATTCCTACAAAGAATTTCGTAAAAATGTTTATGAAAATACTAATAGAATACTAATTTATTTGATAAATGACTATTTTTATCACTTATTTAAGAATTATATTTCTAAAAATCAATTTAGGTTAAATTTGCAAAATTTCGTTATCATCTGATTCACGGTTTGTCGGTCAAGCTCAAATTTTACTATGATCAAATATATGCTGATAAAATGAGAAATATTGGAGGAAAAATGAGTGAATCCGCGTAAAGTTGAGATAGCTCTGCATAGTCCGCATTGGGATGGTTCTGTCTGTACAACGATGTAGTGCTCAGAAAAACTAACACTTAAAAAATTGAAAAATTGAAAAAACTTTCAATTTTGATTTTTGTTTATTTAACGTAAAAGTGTGAAAATCGAGTGCACAAAATTTGAAATCTCAAATAAATATTATTGATATTGAATTTTCTCTTTTTCTTTTTTTTCTCCCACAAATAATGAGATACTTGTGGTCTCTGAATTCCACACCACTGGCAGAACCGATCAAACCGACTACGATGCCGAAACATATCGACACGCGTTTCTCATTCAATGAATCCGCCCGGTGTCGCGAAAGCGGATGGGGGAGACCACCCACAGTTCCAAGTGGAACCCAGTGTCCCGCGTTCGGCGGTGCAAAACATAGGACCGGTGCACACCGACCGAAAGCGACCCATCGACCGGCGGGCACTCGACAAACGCGGATCACAATCGACAGCAAAACGGTCGGNTTTCCCGCCGGTAAACCTCCGCACAATTAAAAGGTGCTGGTCGCCACCACTCAGCCCGGCAGCCGGCACCTCAAGTGCTTTTGCTGAAAGGCGCCGGAAGCCGATTTAATTGACTGACTGTTAAATCAACACAGAATTCAAAACAATTAATAATAAATTATAATAATTACAATTTAAAAATCAAAACAGAAACTTTCAAAGTCGAAAATTCATTAAACCCGTCATATATGATGGGTATTTTAATGGTTAATAATAATTTTCATGTTTTAAATGTCTATTAAACTTATTCAAATAATTTTATTTAATAGTTGAAAAATATTTAATTAATTTAATTAGCAAAATTTTGTTAGAAAAGTATAAATAATTATGATTATTTAATAATTATTATTCCTTTTACAATTTTTTTTCTTTTATTTAGTTTAGGTACTTTCTAAATGGTTTCATTTACGATATGATTAAATTAAAGTAAAAAAAAGTTTTATCAAAATTAAAAATATTTATTTATTATCCGTTTGATTAAATATATTTACTAAAATAATTAATTTAAAAAAAATTTCGAATGACAAAATTTTAAAATATTTGTAATTAAGTTCTGCTAAAAATTTATAATAAAGGTGATTCATATTAAATTATTTTTTTAATATTTTAGACTTTTTGATATATATTTATAAAAATATTATAAAAAATATTTATAAAAAATAATGAAAAGCTTTTAATTTAATCATAAAAGTCTTCTTTTTTCAAAAATCTTTTTTAAACTTAGTATAATCTCATTAAATATTTTTACATAAATGAGATAAAAAAATATTAAGTTTACATTATTTATGTGTACATTATTTGATGATACTTTAAAAATTAAATCCTTTAGGAATATCGTATACAATTATATAACTTTGTATAATTAGATTCCCAGATCTATCTTGTTGAAATAATAGCAAATTACAGAAGAATTAAAAATAAAATTTTTATCAAGTTTCGAAATACATTTAAAATATAATATATTATTTTATTCATTAAAAAAATAATTATTTTTTGAATATTTTACTTAACGAACTATCGACTGATATAATTAAAATTATACAACGTAGCATAGCAAAACCGAAATTATTTAAAGACACAAAACAACAAATAAAAATCCTCAAAGATTAAAAAAGAATATTTGAATCAAGGAGAAAAAAATCCAAGAAAATGAAATTAGTTGTTAAGAACAAACTTCGTTTTCTTGGATTTCTTGTCACTATGATGAATTGGAAATATCGAACTGCTCATAAAATACAAATAACTTAATAATAATATAATAATAACTCAAAATTATTTTGTGTAACAAAACATGTTATGGCGAAAAAATAAAACCTGAAAGATGACTTATTATTATTAAATGATTCTTTTCCCTACCGTTGAAAGCGCATGTTGTTTTTGTACGATTCACCTGTAAATATGATAAAACTACGGTCGTCAGCATTCAGATGGTTTGTCTAGATCAAACTGAAAGAAGAACAATCAGGACAATGCAATCTGATCTGAACTTTCGTAGGACCGACAGTAGAACCTAAATGACTTCACGGGACCGACATGACAAAAGAGATTGAAAGAACTTTCCACAATTCAGTGGCCCGGAAGAGGGCCGAATTAACTCGCTGTCAGAACAACAGCTATGATTCAAAACCGTTTAAAAGACTATAGAAACACAAACAAAACAAACTAAAAATCACATCTAGGTAACACTGAACAGAAGTATAAAAAACAAATTTTAGGAAAAAATTAAAAGAAGAAAACTTTGTGACACATAAAAGATAATTTGAATCAAAAGGTTTGGAGATTACATGCTAATTTTGTGTATAAATTTAACTGCTATGTATTGTAGCCTAACTCAAATGTCATCTTAATTTTATAATTTTTATAATTTTTTTGTTACTACATTTGATCAAATAAATTTCTTGAAGAAAGGCGAAACACAAATATTTCTTATACAAAACAATAACCATTTTTGTTTCATCGGAAGTAAACAATTTTTCACGTGGTATAACTGTTCAAACTCTGAAAGGTCATTAATAGATAATTTATCTTGTTTATTTTTTTTTATTGTGGTCGCCTCTTTGGATTCTGACGGAATTATTTGGATTTAGGGTGAATATTTCCTTGTGCAGATTTTTGAAATTTAATCACAATCCATAAAAAAAAATTAAAAAAATATATAAAGATTAAAAAGACTATAAAGAAGGATAACAAAATTTTATTAAAAAAATTATAATTAAAATTATAATATTTTTAATAACTTAACTAATGATATTCATAAATGTGGTTAGGAAGAATTAATAAAATAAGCACGACACAATGTTTATATTTTAAATAGACATTGATTTGTAAATAAATACATTTATTTATTATTCACAAATTATTTTAATCTTTTTAATTATATCGCTATTAGTCGGCTATTCTCCAACATAAATAATATTAATAAATATTAATTATTCTTAAATAATATTTTCGATAATTTAATAACAGAATTTAATAATTATTTTTTTTATTTTAAAATTTCAACAAAATCAATTATGAAATATACAAAAAATAAAAGAAATAAATAATTGATAAAATTATTCTTAAATTGAATTATTTTTTTTAAAAATCATAGTTTGAATTATATAATGCAATAAATTATAGAATGTAAATATTTTATATAAATAAATGTTCTCTTCGTTCTTTTCTTTGACAATTATTATACTTTGTATAATTGACGGGCTGTCAACCTAAACGAGGCTCTTATAATAATCTTTTAGGCTGTTTGTAAGAACAGATTGAAACAAATGCTAGAGATAAATCGAATATCGAAAAATATTTTCTTTAGATATGACTTTATTTTTTTTCATTTTAGTCGCAATTATTTTTTAGGCTTTACTTTTATAATTGAAACTTTCCTTTTATCAGTTTCCACAAACTTTATTTACTTTTGTGAGGAATACAAATCGTTCTTATTAAAATAGCAAAAAAAGAGATAATTTCAAAATTGAAAAATTTAATATAAAAAATATTGATAAAAATAAATGAAATTGAAAAAGAAATTAAAAAAAAATAAAACGAGATTTAAAAAAAATTTTAAATGAAGAAATTAAATTTAAATTAAAAATAGTACTTTTTTTAATTTTAAATGTACAATCGAACTTTGTGCTGTGCCCACTAATTTAATTAATTCGAGATCCGAAAATAGCAATTTTTTTTCCAATTTTATTAAAATCATTTTGTCTATGCATCACAAATGAGCGTCAAAAAGAATTTGGAGAGAAACAAATATGAAACGATTAAAAATTTGTTGATTTACTATTTTCAATTTTTATTAAAATGTGGTAGATAAATAAATGTTTGGTATTAAGAACAGTAATTTCATTTTTAATATATTTATTTGTATCAAAACTTGAATCGCCACTAACACAATTCTCCATAAAACTTTCGTAACTAGTCATAATTCTTAATTGATAAATTTAATTCTATTTATAAATGTCTTATTATTTAAAAAAATTTAAATTACAAAAATAATTTTATTTATTTTAAAAAAATATTTTAAATATATTATTTATTATATATTAATTTAATTTTAAAGATGGCTATTTAAATTTTAAAATTTAATAAATACTTCGACGTTTCAAAATATTTAGAATATCTATCTTCCATCTTGATGGGAGAAACACAATCCTAATACAACACAATAAACAGCATACAATAAACACCATTTAAAATATTTCTCACATTTAGAAAATCGAATTGTATTCCTTTATTTATTGAAAAATTTGAGAGATACCAACATGAGTATTCAACTTCTAGTGTTCTAGGAGATATCCGCATTGATATTACATTAAACTGTTTTAGCACACGCTGTAAAGAACATTTTCGACGCAGAGAAGCTCGCTAAGTAACAAGTGCTGATCCGACGGAGCAAATGCGCAATTGTTCCGCCAGATTCCCAGGTTGCCTCGAAGACCGGACGGTGGTAGGAGAGGTGAGCATAAGAATTAGGAGTTCGGATTCATTGTGGTGTGCTCATTTTGTAGTTAGATAGTTTGGAGAGTTTATTTAAAATTAATCTTTCGAATCAAAATTCCATGAAGATAAAGTCGTTTCAATGATTTTTTATAATTTCAAAATAAAACACTGTTTCCGCAAACCCACAAAAAATTCGCTTTCATAATCATTTTAATCGACTAATAATTATTATAATCGTTTTCTCTAAGACCAAAATCCAAATCACTCTCAAAAATTTACTACTCGCTTTTACAATTGTGAGGAATATTTTTGAATGGTGTTTATTGTGTGTTGTTTGGTATGTTGTTTTAGGATTGTGTTTCTCCCACCCAAATGGAAGATTGACATTTAAATATTTTAAAATGTCGGGTTGTTTAATCAAGTAATAAAATTTAAATAATTACTTTAACATTAAACTAATATTTCATAAATAAGATTTTAATAATATTTTCTTAAAATAAATAAAAATTATTTCAAATTTAAAGTATAAATTATTTTTGTAATAATTTAAAGTTTAAATTATTTTTGTAATAATTAAATTGTAATTTAAATTTGTTTGAATAATAAGACGTTAAAGAATATTATTAAAGATTATCAATCAAGAACTATGACGAGCTACGCAAGTTTTACGGAGAATTGTTCTAGTGGCAATTCAAATTGTGATATAAATAAATGTAAATAAAATTCAATTAATGTTCTTAATATGTCGACCAACAACCACGTGACTCCGAACATTAGAGGTCCAGAAATATTTGACGGATCTGAGTCAAAAGTTGAGGAATTCTTAAAGAGCTTCGGCAGATATGCGAAGATTATGGGATTCTCAGAAGAAAGTAGAGTCTTACTGGTGACAGCATTCATGACACCGGAAGCAATAAACAAATACGAAAATTGCACAGGGAGATACATGAGAAACACAAATGAGATCTGCATTCACCAGAGAAAAGAACATTCTGAAGATAATGAGGGAACTTGTTTAAAAAAGTTGAATTAAACGACCCCTCAACCGTATACCGGAAAATAGACGAACTAGTTGGAAAACTAGTAGAAAAGAAATTAGGAAAAAAAGAGATATCAGAATTAGCATATGATAACGCTGTAGATGATAGAGAAGTGAAGAGAGAAATAGCTTTGAGAGGTATCTCGAAAGCTGAGGATATCGAATGTATACAGAAGAAAATATACGAATTCGAATCAATAAGTAAAGATATAAGGGTGGACACGTACACCACAAAAAGAGACAACAAATGGAGAACAGTCGAACATAAGAGACGACAGCCAAGACCACAAAACGAAGAAAGAATAATAGAAGAAAGAATGAGATATTTCAAAACGAGAAAAATTTATTGTCGGGCATGCCACGAAGAAGGTCATGTGAGATGAGAATGCCCAAACATCAGGTGCAACCACTGTAATAAAAAGTGGCACGTAAGAACACAATGTTATGAAAATCCAAATAGATTCAGAGAACGGGAGCAATGGAAACAGGATAACGGAAAGACTGGAAGAGATGACAGGAGAAGTTATTCGAATGTGAAATATGGAGAGCGAAGTTCAAAGACAAATAGAAAGTATTCAGTTGCTGAATTAGGAGAACGAAATGAGGAATGGGACAGAATGTCTGAAAGAACAGATAGAAGGGAAGATGTTACAAAACAGATTACTTCATGAATAATAGGAAATTCAGAGACGAGCAGGGAAACGAGGATGCACGATCACATGGAGAAGTGATCAGTGTACTACAATAGGAAGTAAATGTAGATGTATGATTGATTGTATATATGAATGTGTATGTGATTGTATATTTGATGATGTGTTTAAAAATATTCCTCTGGAGATATGCATACTAAATGGTGAACATGATGGAAAGGATTGAAAATGTGATATTATGAAAACCAAAAAAGAGAAGAAGAGAAAAAAGAATGCAGATGTATTGGGAATACCAATGTTTAACATAAATTATAAGGAATTGAAAGGACTACCAAGTATAGAGTTTCGCATAAAGAATAAAAGTGTACAGTGTCTGTTGGACACAGGGGCCCGAGTCAATATTATTAAAGCAGAGATTATCAAAAATATGAAAGATATCAAAATAAAAGAAACAAAAAGACGAATTCACTGTGCAAATGATTCGGAACTTATAAACTATGGAATTGTGCAACTAAAACTGATAATTGAAAGGTTAGAGAAAACCATTGATTTTTTGGTAGTTAAAGATCCAGAAATGATAGCAGGGATAGATTTTTTGGACAAATTTGGAATAAAGTTGAAAAAAGAACAATCTCACATAGAAAATCTATTAGTAATACGAGACAGCCCCTATGATGAAGATAGACTAAAAAGAATTAAAGAGCTGTACGAAAATAAAAATGACTTAATAATGGTTCTTTTAACAGAATATAAATCAATATTTGTGGCCGACAAATGGGATATTGGAAGAACCTTACTGACAAAATATAAAATCGAAACACACGGAGAACCGGTATTAGTGAAACCGTATCGACAGCCGAAACATTTCGAAGAAAAATTAGACGATATCATTAGAAATTATGAAGAAAATGATATTATTGAAAAGTGCAGTTCCCCGTGGAATTTCCCTATGGTATGTGTTTGGAAAAAGGAGAAACATGACATAACAGTGTGCGCAGATTTTCGACAATTAAACAAATCATGGTCAGACCTGCTTTTCCAATGCCAAATGTAGAAGAGATACTGAACACACTAAATGGAGCAAAGTACTTTAGCACGATCGACTTAGGAAGCGCATACCATCAAGTAGAGCTGGAAGATGAATCAAAAATTAAAACAGCATTTTCAACAAAGAATGGTCAATACTGTTTCAAGAAAATGCCGTTCGGAATTGCGGCGGCACCAGTAAAGTTTCAAAAACTAATGGTAAAAGTTTTGGGCGAATTGAAATGGAAAGAGGCAATTGTATAGTTGGACGATATTTTAATTTTTGGGAAAGATAAAAATTAACACCTCAAACGAATTGAACATGTATTTAGTAAAATAAAGGAATCTGGTCTAAGAATAAACCCTGAGAAATGCCACTTCTTGGTTGAACGGACAAAGTTTTTAGGATACGTGATCAGCAAAGAGGGCATCTAGACAGATCAGACAAAGATCGATGCGATTAGAAAGTTTCAGAACCCTTCATGTGTTAAACACTTAAGAAGTTTTTTGGGTTTAACAAACTACTACAGAAAATATATTAAATACTACGCAAAATATTCAAAAGTATTGGAAGGGCTGTGTGGAAAGATTAAAGATAAAAAAATAATATGGACGGAAGATTGTAACGAGGCATTTCAGAAATTAATAAAAGGAAATTAAAGGGAAAATGATCAAAACACCAATACTAGCATATCCAGTTTTTGAAAATAAGTTCATATTGGATACAGACGCCAGCTTTGATATCATTGGAGCAGTGCTATCACAGAAAGATATATATGGAAGAGAAAGAGTGATTGCATATGTATCCCACAAAATGAACCAGCATGAATTGATACTGTATTACGAGAAAGGAACTACTGGCAATCTACTATTTTACGCAACACTTTAAACACTTTCTTTACGACAAAAAAATTTATTAAGAACAAATCACAAAGCCATCACATTTATGTTGGCGACAAAGAATCCAATAATCCCACAGTTTCAAACTTGGATAAATTTTCTTAGTGGGTTGGATATGAAAATGGAATACCGAAAAGGCGAAAAACACTCTAACGCCGATGCAATGTCGAGGAAATCCTCCGAAATGTGTGCACAATGTCAGACGATGTACGAAGAAGCTAAGAAAGGAAAAATTAAAACAAGAATCTTAGCCCTTGACGATGAATCAAAAGAATTCAGGTGGCAGAAAGATAATGATGAGATAAACCAAATTAGAGAAGATCTTAGAACTGGGAAAACAAAGAAATGGGTACTGAAAGATGATATCATGACGACAATTGATAATAAATACTGGATCCCGAGAATCAAAAGAACTGAATTTGTGGAAGATATACACAAGATGTCACGTTGGTAGCAAGAAAGTTTACAATTATTTAAAAGATGACTTTGATATGAATAATATGAGAAAAACGATAAAGGAAATCGTACAAAGCTGTGTAAATTGTCAAAAGAGAAAGACCCTAACAACGGAAACAAAAGAGAAGCACATGAAACAATTTGCAGATGAACCCTTCCAAAAACTATACATAGATTTCTGCGGACCGTTTAAAAGAAATATTAATGGATATCAATACATAGTAGAGATAATCGATCAATTTAGCATATAGATAAGTTTAAAGGCCGTTGCCCATCAAGACGAGAAAACCGTAAGAAAGGTTCTACTAGACAAATGGATTTGGAAATTCGGGCCACCAAAAGAAATCCATGTCGATAGAGGAAAAAAAATTCGAATCAGCATTTTTTAAAGACACAATGAATAAGTTTAAAGCTGAAATAGTATATTCCAGCCCCTACCACCACAATACCAACGGGATCGTGGAGCGACAATCAGAACAATTAGAGATGCCATAAATATACGAATGAAGGATGAAACTCACAAAGGATGGACGGAAATTTTGCCAGAGGTAGAATTTATATTAAATAGCACTTTATGTTAAATTTTTTTATGTTAAATTTCATTATGGTCATAATTTTATCAATGTTTTGTGTTTAAATGTCAGTTTTTTATAAATAAAAATAGAAAACTTGTTATTTAATCGGATTTCTATTTTTTAAATTCTAGAATCTTTAAATAAATTTATTTTCGAAACTATTTTTTAAATAAAAATGTTTTTGATTCTTTTTTTGAAATAAAAAAAATTTTATTTTTAACAAAATAATATTTTGCCCCAACGAATTGTGACCCGACCAATTGACGTGTTCCCATTTTAATGTAGTCACAATAATGAAATTGTCGATCATTAAAATTTGCAAATATTATCAATAGGTATAAAAATATCAGTAAGATAAAAATACTAATATTCATTGTAGCATCTGAAAGTTAAACATCTCAAAGACTTCTACATTAATAATATGGGCAAAATCGATTCTTTTAACACATTTGAAACAGACTGTTGCGGAGACCGTACCTCCTTTAACTCATTGCCGTTCAAGACTAATGGTGTGCTCGAAATGTTTTTGACATTGAAAATTGTGATAAAATCATATACATTTTCATACCCCACTGCTAAAAGACCAATCAAATTTCATTATCTTTTTACAATCACGATTAAACAAAGAAAACACATTGATTGGTCTATTCAAATTATCAATCATAATCACATTCACATACATTACAAAATTTACACTACGATCCTTAAGTACACATATGCATGCACAACAAATCAATTCATTTATGTAAATTGAATTAAACTCATTCAATCGAGTTTTGAATTTGCAGATGATAGCATCACAAAATCATATGACAGTGGTGGTTGAATTATTAAATTAATATATATATATATATATATATATATATATTTATATATGTAATGATGTTTATTATTTTTTTCTTTCAATTAATCTAATTTTATTATTTATTGGATTTACTTTATTTTAAGTTTTTATTTTATTTTACAACAACAACTAAGTATTATTCCCATAGTCATTAGTTTTGCGTCCTAATTTCCGACAAAAATATACTATTTGGAAAAAGATTACGATCTTTTTGGTATTAATCTATACAATCGTTTTATTGTCTAAGATTTTAATTTTGAAACTCTAGATACATTTGTCTTCTTACACTATAAAGTGTTTCTCAGCATTTGCGTGTCCATCAACCGAAACAATTAATACTCGAAATTAACCTGTTTTACATTTCAATCAGAAGTCAAAACTTTGCATTTACTCTTTTCATTATGCAAAATCTAAAAATATTGAATGCTTGTGGAGCGGAAACTTGTTCATAGTCCGAACATTTTGCCAAACTTTGGGGTTATATTTGGGATATTTGGTTAAAGCCTTCTTTTTATTTTTCCGTTCTAATAAAAGTTTTGTCGTAAACTTCTTAGTCATAAATATTTTTATAAATATTTATAGAAAGGAAATTTATTAATTAAAAACAAAGTCTGAAATTGGTCATTTTCCTTTATAGTAAATAATCTTCAATAAATAAATTAATTATAAAGTACATAATATAAGTATAAATAATTTCTACAATCAAATTAAATTTAAATAAAAAATCAAATAAAATTAATATAAACAAGTACACTTAACCGAATTATCTCAGTAGGACAAATAATTATGATTTTAATAAAATAAAATTAAAATTTCCTAAGATTGAAAAGGATAAGATCCTTATCCATTTGGTTCAAAGTCTTACAACATTTTTAATAAAAAATAACAAATGAAAATATAAAATAATTTTAATTCCGTCAATAAATATAAGCAACGTTTGTTAATTAAAAGAGAAAATTAAAAATCTAATGATAATATTTAACCCAATGCATTTATATATCGACTTATCCTTTCGAAATCATACAAAATCGAAAGTCAACTGAAAATAATTAATAATTCATTATCAATATTTTCAATCTGTTGCTACTTTTATTTCTGTTTTCATAAAATGAAAATTCATTTTTATTTTATTTTGTAGGGGAAAATAATCTTTCAAATATAATACAAAATGTTAAAACAGAAACAGTACCAATATTTACTAATGTATACCGAAATAATATTGTTACAGCTTTTTTAAGAAATTGATTATTGAACATGTTTCAGAATTTTTTTTCTATCAACTATAAATTATAATGATAATTTAATATTTTAAAGTTTTAATGTTAGTTTTAAGAAAAGTTTGTCTTCAGAGAATGATTTTTTAATTATTTTAAATATTAAGTTATATTTCGATGATGATGGCAAAATGTATTTAATTTAATTAAAGATTTCAAGATTTGATATGGCCTTACTTTGTCCATTTTGAATGTTAACCGCTCTGTTAAAACAGAATACTCATTCTTTCAAACAGGAAGGATTCCACTTTCACAATGTAACCAATGATCAAGAACCTTACTCGATCAACTTGATTTTGAATGCTCACTAATCCGGGTTTTGAGATAACAATTTTTCTCTCCAATGTAGGCCTCCTCCCCCATCGGCGGCAGCACATGGACCCTTTTCGGAATCCATGCGGCACTTACCCGACGGATAATGACTCGCAGAATCTATAAGGAGCCGGGAAGTTGTCTCATCGGGTTTCACCCCTCAACTGATCATGGGCCCCGCCGTTAGACGTTTCCATGATCCCGCCCGGAATAGCATTGCCTTTTAAGAGGGTGGATTGCAGGCCCAGACCCTCGTACTATGTTGGTCAGCACCCCAACAAGGCAAGCTTCGGACACTTTAGCCTAGAGCATGCTCTAGTTTCCCAGGGACACCAAGTGGAGGTATGTCCGACTGGCTTAACACAGGTTACCAAAGTAACGGGTCCCTTTATGGTATGTGGGCCTCCCATCTCTGTAATGGTATTGAGCCTAAGGCTCTTTAGAGGGTCCACCCAAACTAAAGTCCTTAAGGGCCCCCCGATAGGCCTCCTACGGGGTCAGTGGCCTTCCGCC
>MQRK01183856.1:389-10894 GCA_001938485.1 Girardia tigrina | reverse complement strand
AGCGCACAGTGATTTTGCTCCATGACAATGCTCGGCCACATGTCTCAAAACAAGTAAAAAACACGTTGGAAGCACTTAAATGGGAAATTCTACCGCATGCTGCCTATTCACCAGATTGTGCCCCATCAGATTATCATCTATTCCGATCAATGCAAAGCACTCTTCGGGAACAGCACTTCAGAAACCAGGAACATATAAAAAATGGCTGGAACAATGGATCGCATCAAAAGATCAAAACTTTTTTTTCGATGGAATTCATAATTTGCCTGAAATATGGTAGAAAGTCATAATTAACGATGGAAAATATTTTGATTAGAATAAAACTTATTATGTCATATAAATAAAATTGTCTGTTCTGCAAAAAAATCCAAAAAACTAAGTTATACACCTAATAGTCATCGCAAAAAGTATTTTTAAATGAGATGTATTTATTAATAGTTGATTTAAACATTGAAAGAAATTATGTATTAACTCCAAATCATTTTCTTCTAGCAGGATACATTGTGATCACTAATAAACCGACAATTTTTTTTAAAAAGGGGTTTACTGCGGAGATGGAAAAGGATACAAGAAATGTCTAAGCATTGGTAAAACTGATGGAGATTAGAGATTATTCTTAGTTGGAGAAGAGGTAGTAAATTGAATTTTCTATGAAAAGAAATTACTGAAGAAAATATTATCTGATAATTGGAGCATGAAGAAAAACTAAGTTTATGAAAATTTGACAGAGTGAAATAAATTGGTTGAGATAAAAAACAGCGAGCGGCAGTAGTCAAAAGAAATGGTCAAGAATATGGGAAGGCAATTAAAAGTTTATGTCCAGAGGTACCCAGAGGAAATGAAAACTAAAAAAAGACGATCCACATAAAAAGGATACTTGCGGTAGGATGATTTTAAAGGATATTCTAAATTTATTACCCCAAAATGAAAGAAATATTTCCGTTAGAAGATGATTCACTTGGAACACGTCTGTGGCCATTGTCGTTCAAAGTTTTTAAAGTATAAGTTTCTTCAAACTCATTTTCCATCAATGAATTATTAATAAAACATAAAGTGATATTTAAGTAGAATGTTGTTATTTTGTATTTTTGTGTTAATAATGATGTTTTGCTCAAACAAGTACTCTAATCCAATATTCGGTAAAAATTCCCAAAACTAACAATATAACGCAATCTATGCGTCTAACCAAACGATTCCTCTTTGAAACACCAAGAAGATACATTTTAAGAAACTAAACATTTCATGCACCCAAGGTCTTAAATATTCTCAGAAACTTCAACCTAATCAGTATATTTAAATTTTTGTAAAATATTATATAATGAATAAATAACGGATTTTCAGTTACGGTCTAAACACACGATTTCAAACTCATTAACATTAGTAGCAATCAATATATCATTTAGAGATTCCATTGGAAATATTATCTAAGGTAATTTAATAAAATAATTACATTAATTCAGAAAAGAATTTTGCTAATGAAAGTACTTCCAAACTTACATATTGAATTTATATTAAAAAGATATACATAAAAAAAACTTAAAATTAACACTAACCTTTCTTTTCAGTGATAAAGAAAGTAAATGATATAGTAAAAAACTAAAAGTTATAATGACAAAAACGAGACTAAGACAAAACTGATTGAAACATTAAAAAGGTTTCAGAAAATAATATAACATCTATTTTGCTTCAATTTCCGTCTGATAAATTGTCAGTAAAAATTGAAATCAAAGTTAATGTAAATCCTAATTACATTTTAGAACTTAATAACATAGTTAATTTTATTAAGTGTTAATTTTATTAAGATATATTTACATGATAGAAATGATTGATTTGATCAGCTCAATGAGATACAACAACAACAGCAATTGCCATTCCCATGTACACTATGCAAAAAGTCGTACAAAACGAAGGGGTGGCTGACCAGGCACCTCTACCGGGATCATAAATTGGAAGAGACCGAAGAAATTGGAGAACCGACAATGACACCAGCGCAAACCAGTACAACCACAGAAGAAAGAGTCATAGAAAACCTCAACATTTCAGGCAACCAGATTCAATCCGTGACGGACCCCCCGACTATCTCGACGGCGGTGGAAGAAGCGATAGGTACCGAAGAAACACATCTGACTTTTAGGATTGCAGATGTCCCTTTCGCAGCTGTACGAAGTCTACGAATACAGCCAAAGGTATGCAGAACCATGGCTATACAACCCATGGGTGGTCGTTTCTCACATGGAAGCCGAAAAGATCTCGGAGACCGAAACTATCCGACCCCGTAGGAGGCCTATCAGGGGGCTGCTAGTGATTCTTTTTTTTATTTTTTTCTAGAGGTGGACCCTGTAAAGAGCCTAGAGGCTCAATACCATTCGAAAGAGATGGGAGGCCCACATGATAGAAATATAATATTTTTAAAATGTAAATGTACTGTGGCAGTTCATTGATAGTTTCGCCAACAATTTTATGTAGGATTAAATCTTATTTTTTTGATCTGATGTAGTTTTAGTTCCAATTTAACAGATTTTTCATTACTACTGTCATATCAAAAAGATTATTTTTCTTAATATTTATAAAGATTGTATTCTTTACAATATTTTAATCTAAATATTTTCGTCTTTTATTTGATGCCATATAGTTCTTACAGAGGTCAAATGCCGTAGACCAAACAGCGGAGGCCAGACGGGTTGCTTCAAGTAAAGGTTACTGAACAATGAACCTTCGATTTATTGCATATATTATATGTGTACAATAGCTTTACTTTTAAAAATTGAAACAAAAAGGCTTAAATTAATTGAGTCATTTTGACTTCTGTACTCTTGAACCAACATGACTTAAAGTCAACTGAAAGAATAAAATATTGATGTATTGCTGAAAATCGAAGTGGTTTGCGATTTTAATTACCCCCTTCCTTTCTTTTTTTTAAGTCTGTCTGATTCCGTTTCTGAAGACCGTGGACCAGTTTACCATCTTGAACAGGCGCTTGAGTAGCCCATACTAAATAAAAAAGGATCCAAGAACAAGTGTTATATTGTGATAAATATGCTCTCTTGATAAAGTCCAACAATCGAAAGACGGATTTAATGACACAGACACCTTGGAAAATTTGGAATAATTTAAAAACTAAATTGATCATTATGTGAAAAGATTGTATAAATTATCAATCACAATTAATAATTTTTTGGTAAATTTCCTATTTTGGTTCAAAAAGAAAGAATTTTTAGATTTATTTATTAATTGATAACTTTGTTTAAATAACTTAAAAAATTTACTATTATATAAAAAAATAAAAATGATCACATTAAATTTCAGATCCAATTGAATTTAAATTTAACAAATTGCAGTTGAATTTTTAAGAAGTAAAGTTTTTTATGGTTTTTATTTTAATGTAAAAAGTGTTTATGTTTTGAATTGGAAATTTTTATATTTGAATAAACGAAATAAAAGTTATGACATTTGAAGTGGGAGTTTCCGTGGCGGTTCCCATTTGCAAAAAAACAAGGAAAAAACAGAATCGGATACAAAATTTATTGATCACAAAATAAATTTTACAAGATTTTTCGGAAGTTCGCTCACGGTTAAAAAAATGTCTAAATTGGTTTGAATTTGTGACACTCGAATTATCTCCGTTGAAACATTAAAACAATTGTTTTCGTTTTTTTTATTTACATATTTAATTTCATGTGGAAAAATTCTTGGGTCGATTGATCCCGATATTCTTTGTGAAAAAAAAACTTCTGGGAATTTTAATTTTGTAATTATTAAATAGTTTTGCGACAACAAAAAAATAAAATAAATTTAAATTGCATTTAAATAATATTTAAATTTGTGAAAATTTTAGCGTGGTTCGATTTTTTATTGGAAATGTTCACTACAACATTGTAAAAAAGTTTTTATAGGTTATAGTGTACATCCTCATCAACATAATCGGAATAATACGAATGTAATTAAATATCTCAAAAACTTTACAATCTCAACCTTCGCCTTGTTACATGGAAACAGTAATTTTGCTTTTGAATCATGAATCCAAAAACGAACTCCAAGTCTGATGATAAGTTTTGATCTTCTGTTGTTTCCTCTTTTCGGGTGGAACCATATAGCCGATAGATTGAATATAAAAATAATTTAATGTTCTTGACTGTTGGAGTCAGTTAGTCCTATGAAAATATAATGAATATTTCTGAATCGATTGAGTCGCCTTGAGGAGTGGAATAAGGCGGAAAACCGAAGGGAAGAAATAATTTATGTTTAGCACAGTTACCTAGGATAGGGATAAATGATCGCGACAGCGGAGAGAAACAATGGCGCTGAAATGATCCAGCTGCGACTAAGTATAAATCGGCAATGTAGATCTTATTTATGAAAAACTAAAATAAATACAAGTATTATCTGCAAGTGACTGTAATATATATTTTTACAGAATCATCTGCATTGGTTTTTAAGTTTATTATGAACTTTATAATATGGTAAACCACTATGAAAATATCTTGTCATTCAAAGTATAGACCATTATAAGAACAAACTGAAAATTCTTCTGTTCTAACCCAAAAAAGAAGTTACAAAAATATTGTGAATATGTGTGATTAAACGGAACGAAATTTGAATTACCTATATGGGTTGTCAGATGACATAATTTATGGTCAGAACCAAGCCGTTTTCGATCCTCTGACTTTTGTTCTTAACTAATTAAAATATTGTTAACAAATGCTTTCGCAGTTGATTGTCTGTTGATAAATTTCATCTCTAGCACCAGAGTACATATATCCTTGCAGTCTCTTTTGATATTTATTTCAGTTTCGAAAACCAACAAAAGAAAATCATAGTCCTATTTTATTATTTCATACTACAATATTTAAGCTGAAGCCTGCTTTAAGCACTCAAACATTTCTTAAGGTAAACTTGTCGGTCATCCTTAACACCCATAAAGAGCATTAAAGATAAACTCGGCGCCGAAGGACAATATAGCTATCAATCATAGATTTCAATCATTTTCCCTAAAATTCAACTAACAGCTTTTTAACTGAAACTACTTTAATTTACGCTTTTTGAGATGAAATTACGGAGGTACTGGCGCCAAGCTTGTCCAGCCATTGATACTCGATAAATTATTTAAAATATTCTCAATGCAATTATGAAACTACTTCGCAATATTGTTTTTTGGCTCTACCTCACATGTTCTGCTTTCCTTGGATGCGCTACACATTTCTTAGGCTTCCTCTCTATAATCAAAAACTGATTCCCTGTTACCTCTTAGAACTATGGTATGCTTTAGTCTTAGTATCGAAAGTTGATTGGTCATTTCACGATGTGTCGTCAACACTAAAGGTCATTAAAATTATCAAGACAAAAACGCTTTTCGGAAATTAATTTTAATCTAACAATTCTGCTTTGTAATTCATGGTATTCTGTTCAAGTTAACTCTAAAATTATCAGAGTTATCTTAGAAAAGAATTTAACGACCCATACTCGGTTTTTCAGTACTAATTTCTGTACTTAGACTTGCCGGATCAACTAGTAGGATCAATGACATCACAATTTTTGTAATTTTACACTCCTTCAATTCTTTAGAGGTCATAGAAAAATTACAAAACTTCTTTAGAATTTTTTTATTTCACTTAATCAAAAATCTTTGTCGGAAAAAACAAATTTTATAAACGATATTTTAATAAGTTTAAAATTAAACTAATAATTACTAAAAAAATCAGATTCCAATATTAATAATAAAATAAAATGAAACAGTATACTTACGTCAAAATATCCAAATGTTAAAGCTCCAAAATGCCGCAGACTAAAATCGAACGAAGGTTATGTTTCAGAAAAAAAACAGTATATATTTAACTCATATTGAAATTCACACTTCTCTATTACAATCGCTCCTTTAAAATCTCGGTGATGAAAATTTAGTTTATTTAGTTTTATTTTAGTATTTATTTCTTTTTTGACTTGTCGTTTTGCCTTCCATCTGATCCTGAAAATATATATAGTCAGTCATGCTATGATCAAAATGGAAAATTTCACGTAAGAACGTGGTTATAAAATAATATAGATTATAAAATAAATAAAAATTGCGATTTAAAAATTAAGACAGAAACATTTAAAGACGAATATTCAGCTCACCGGTCATATATGACTGATCTTTTTCTAGTATATATATACCGTGTGATTCATAAGTCGTCGTCTCAAGATATGGAACTATTCTGCGATGTAATGTAAAACTTTTTGAATATGATATAAATGTATTACGACATGGTTTTTTACGCAGTACAACTTGAAGACATGAAAAGAAAAAGGTTTTACAATAATTATTCAAAATGTTCACCATTTTTCTGCAAACACAGATTGCATCGCTCCACAAAATTCGTGTAGCATTTTCGAATGATGCGGTGATCGATGTCTGACAGCACTCTTGAAATAGCACCTTGTAGTTCTTTGAGGTTCAGATAGTTATTTTCGGGGGCGTAAACTCGATCCTTGACGTAACTCCATAGCCAGAAGTCAGTTATCGTCAAATCGGGAGACCGAGGTGGCCATTCCTGGGGTCCTCTACGACCAATCCATCTTTGTGGGAAATGTTCATCCAGTCACGTTCGCCTGCAATGCTGAAATGCGGGGATGCGCCATCATGTTGATACCAGTGTTGCGTGTTATCCCCAACAAAAGGCAGCAATTTTTGATTTAGAACGTCGATATATCGTACCTGGTTCATTATTTCACGGATAATACTGAAAGTTATTCCAAGGTCGTAGGAAACAGCTGCCCAAACAGTTAATCCTGGCGATTTCATAGGCACACGAATCAAACGATGTTCATTCTCTTTAGAATAATAAAAAAGATTATGCTTTCGTACATGACCATTAAGGTAAAACGATGCCTCATCATAAAAAATAATTCTTGTGCAAAAATTGGTGCTATTTTCGTTGATTATCCAGGAACAAAATTCAATTCTTCGATCTGGGTCATCTTCTGTTAACTCTTGTTGAAAAGAAAACTTGAAAGGCTTTACCTTTTCTTGCTTGAGGTAACGATGAACAGAACTCTGCAAAGTACCAAGGACACGTGCAACCCGTCGTTGATTTGCAGTATCGTTTTCTTCACATACTGAACAACACTTTCCTTCATGTGTTCATCAGATGGTCTTCCTGATCGCGGTTTTGTTTAAAAATTTCCCGTTTCTTCGAATTTCTTCTTCCAATACTGAACCGTTGTTCTCGGTGGCGGTTCACGTTTTAAACGCTCTTTAAAAATTTCACACGCTTTTGTGCAGCTTTCATAAACGATTGCATGACTAGTGATGAAAACTTTATCTTTAATAGAAAATTCGACATTTCCACTTGCTTCAGCCATTGTACTGGCAGTTGACGCATTTGAATAAAAGTGAAAGTACACAAACTAATATCAGACATTTAAAATTTCAATTTCATAGATATTGAATAACCGGATAATCAATCAATATGCCGTAAACAATCAAAGGAATGTAATTGAATATGAAAGTCTACAGAAAACCATAGCTTTTCTTTGCTTTATAAGAGAAAAGGTTGAGTCAAACATCGATCACCGCATCATTCGAAAATGCTACACGAATTTTGTGGAGCGATGCAATCTGTGTTTGCAGAAAAATGGTGAACATTTTGAATAATTATTGTAAAACCTTTTTCTTTTCATGTCTTCAAGTTGTACTGCGTAAAAAACCATGTCGTAATACATTTATATCATATTCAAAAAGTTTTACATTACATCGCAGAATAGTTCCATATCTTGAGACGACGACTTATGAATCGCACGGTATATAATTACGAAAATCACTAAATATATCTAAGATATTTCTTTTTTTGTAATTCCATAAAAGATATTTTTTTCTAACAAAGCAAAACTGTAAAGCATTGAATCATTCTGCCAGTAAATAATTATATCCAAAAATTTATAATTTAAGCAATAAATCATACTGTCACCAAATTTAATCAAAAGATTTAAATAATATTTTTACATATGAGTTAAATTTGTTTCTTTTCCAAAAAGAATTATTATTAATAATTTCAATAATCAAATATTTTGAAAATTAAACTGAAACCGTATTAATTGTCTGATAAATATCTAATTGGCATTGTAAATATTTTTATTGGAAATGGAAAGATAATGACTCTGGTGATCTAAAAACCATAAACAATTTTTAGTTGTTTAACTGAACTAATGAAATAATTAAAATGTGTCAAAGATTCAAATTGTATTTTACGGGGAAATAAATATATGAAATAAATCAATGTTATTTTTGTCACTGAAATTATAATGGATAGTAATTCAAATCGCACTGTGCGGCAGCTGCCTCAATTTGTCAAATCACATACGCCAACGCCTCACACATTTTTCCGACACATGGCCGATCCCGAAAACCTCACCAACCACGCACTCGAACGTGTGTCGACGAACAGAGCGAAACGTCCACCTTTACGAGTTACATCGGAGTTCACAGAGACGGAACACGGTGCAGGAAGCCGCGGCGATGTAGACGAGACACCGTTACTTAGCGGTACTCCGACTGTCGTCGGCCGGGTCCAATCAATTCTGGTCGGCACTAGACCGCTTGATCCGTCCCGCTGAGCCATAATTTCCCGCATATTGAAGATGTGCTTGTCTCTACAGTTCGATCCGGAGACAAGCACTTCAGTGACAAAACACGATCCTAAAAAATACTTGAATTTCGCTACCCTTTGAAGATTTATTTTAACTAATTAAGATTTTATGAACTTTACAACTTATTAGCAATTTAATTAAAGTCTTTCTTTTGAATATTTAAGAGACTTTAAACCAATTCATATGTATTTATCAACATAATTTATTAAATAAATTTATTTCCGTGAAAATTTTAAATTTATAATTCAAAAATTGAAATAATAATCGAATATAATATCAAAATTAAAATATGATATTTTGATGTTTCACCACACACAACAACATCAAATATTATTTTTAAAAAATTTGAATTATAATTTAAATGCTTATCGTGTACATTTAAGACAAATCGATATCTCGAAATCCGGATTAAAGAGCATTCACAAGAAATTCGATCAAGAAATCTTCTTGATCATTGGTTATATTTTAAAAATAGAATCTTTTCTGTTTCATAGGTGGAGTTTTCCATTTTACAGGATTCTAATTTACATTTCGAGTAGCAGTTCACTGAAACATTATTGATAAGACATTATCACTTAAATTAAGACTTTAATGAAATAACTAGAAATTTCACCAATAACATGCAAAAGAAATCTAGAAAGAAATATTTTTCAATCTACCGTCCATAAACTATCCATACAAAAAGCTAGCAATAAAATTCAATTTGCATGTTTTTTGGCATGCTATGTAAGTTATGTTAACCAATTACTTTTTCATGTAGCTTCCATCTTTCTCAACGTACATATTCTAACATCTTACACATTTGTTAAACATGTTCAATAATTACTTTTTTAAAAACCCATTAAGGAAAATTAATTCTCAACAATATCAACTTAGTGTTCAACTGCTCAATAACACATTCATATTCCTCTTTTCCCATCTTATTTGGAAATGTTAAAAACAAATCATGACTGTGAAGAATATTTTAAATTTGGTATGTTTAAATTGAAATGTTGAATTTTGTATGCTGAGTTTAATATTTGGAAATGTGTTTCTCCCACCCAGGTGGAAAATTGATATTTTTGATGTTCACAATGAATAGTTATTAGGGCATTATTTGCATTTTAAATTACAGCATTAGATATTTAAAAAATTTTTAAATATTAAATCGATTCAAATTTTAATATAAAAAATTTAAATAAAGTAAATAACTTTTAACTAATTTTCAATTAAATGTTTTTCTTTAAATAAAATCATTTTTAAAATAAAATTAATATGTAGATAAAATTATTATTAAAATTTTAAAATTAAAATAAAATCTGAAAATAATGAAAATTTGTTCAAATATTTGTTTATTAATAAATATAAACAAAAATTTATCAAAATACTCTAATATGATTGGACGAATCACTTTGCACATTTAGACTAGGTTTAAGAAACTTTATCAAGAGTGCTTCTGTAATTGTCCTTTCATAATTGTGATCAAAGTTACTAATCAAAACCCGAAAATCATTATCAAATACCCTCCTTTGAGTTCCATGACATTTCACTATGTAGTCCAAAATTGAGCTTTTTCTACCTGATTGGGTATGTTCCAGATTTGAATTAATATAAAAAAAATTAAGGAAATAATTAATTTTAATCCTATGGGCCCGAACGTCGCTCAACAAAAATAATTCTCAAGTAAATAATTTTACATTGAGGATCATAGCCACGATGTGTGTTTAGATGAGAACATGTTTCTCGATATTACACTCGGGAAGGTCTGAGAAAAGCGGTTTGTTTGATGTTCCAGATTTGAATTAATATAAAAAAAATTAAGGAAATAATTAACATTGAAATTGGAATTTCGCATTCCAATTTCAATTCATTAAAATTATATGATATATATTTATATATGTATA
>MQRK01183851.1:11673-31167 GCA_001938485.1 Girardia tigrina | reverse complement strand
CGTCTCCGCCACGACCGCCAGCAGCTTCCTCACGTCCTGCAACGCGCACACCAACATCCTCCTCGCTCCCGCCCACTAAAACAAATACTCACGCTCGAAAAGTGCGACTCGAACAGACCGCGCTTGAGATTGCACGCGCCCGCCGCCACCTTGCAGTAGAGCACGCCCGCCTCCCGGTACAACTCGCTGTCCGCTGTCCTCATTTGATTGTGCGCCGATTTCGCGAATATTTAAACAAACTTTTTTCTGATTCGTCGATTTTATCGATTGGTCGAAATAATTATTTATCGATAATTTCGATTTTATCGATTATTTTGGAATTTTATCAATTGATCGATTATTTTTGAATTTTATCAAATTGATCCATTATTTTTGAATTATATCGATTATTTTGGAATTTTATCAAATTGATCGATTATTTTGGAATTTTATCAAATTGATCGATTATTTTTGAATTTTGTCGATTATATTCGAATTTATCGATTATTTTTGAATTTTATTAATTATTTCTGATTGATTTTATCGATTCTCTCTTTTCATTTCTAATTTCTCTCATTATTGTTGGATAAATATTGAAAAGAAATATTTGAATATATAACAATTCTAAATTTTGAATTTTTATAAAGTTGATTTTGTAACCATGCTCCTGTTAGCTCACTTCCCGTAGATGTGTGTGCCACAAATTTATTAAGCGATTCTTTCACCCACTTCCCGTGGTCCGATTGAGCTAAAAATTTGCCCGAGTGTGATATCCTGGTGACAAGAAATAAATCAATTAAAAAGGTACTATTTAAATAATTAATTAATCATTTTAGCACTAAACAAATTTGCGATTGTCCCTGATTATCTTTATTTATAAATGAAAATCAAAACAATTTTAGAAAAATTGATATTTTTATAAATTTATGAATTTTCTGTATTTTGTCGTTTATACATTTTTAGATCTTATTTGTTATATTTTATTTGATTATATCTTTATGATGAGCAATTTTATTAAAGTCGATATTAAATGATTTTCTAGATTTACTTCCTCTAACTCTTCCTAATTTTTTCAGTTAAAAAACAACTTTGTAGTGCTTTAAGGTGCGGAAAGAGCTCTTCAAAGAGCAGGCTTTAGAAATCACCAATCGACACCAAATTTTTCCGTTATAAATTTTTAAGTTTGTTTGTGTAGTTTGAGATTCCTCCCGTGTTTTCACAGTTACCCCGTACCGAAACACACTAAGTGCTCTCCTTAACCAGCTGATCATTGGACAGCTAGGTTCGAGATGTATACCGGAAATAACGAAATGGAATCGATTAAATTGTTGAAAATTTCGAATTTGCAAATCGACTTCTGAGCTTCTTAAAGTATTTTTTTAAAAAAAGTTTTTAATTTAGTATTTTTAAATTTTCTTTCAATATAAAAAAATATTTGAATAATTCATTAATAAAATATGTTTTGTGTGTTTTAATTAAAATTTTTTTTTGTTAAATTTCATTTTTTGTGATCTTTTTGATAATAAAAGTTTTTTAAAACAACTTGAGAGGGGAAATTCTGAATGTTGTAAGTTTGTTGTTTGTATGCTGTTTAGATTGGTGACTCTCCCACTCAGATGGGATTGAATTTATTTTTTTATGAGTTTAATTGGATTTTAAATGTTAATTAATTATAAAATATTAGGGGCTTGGCCTTTTAA
Organism: Girardia tigrina; assembly: GCA_001938485.1. Taxonomy (NCBI): domain Eukaryota; kingdom Metazoa; phylum Platyhelminthes; order Tricladida; family Dugesiidae; genus Girardia; species Girardia tigrina. The sequence goes on along the minus strand of MQRK01183851.1, from coordinate 29,488 downwards.
TAGGAACGATTTTCTAAAAAGTATCCCTAAAAAGGCTGACTATTGTATTAGGATTTTTAACTTAATTTAATCCAGTTTTCAAATAATTGATCCATTCTTTATTTAAAAATGCTTTTATTTGTGTTTGATATATTATAAACATATTTTTATAAAAGAATTGGCCTAAAATCGTGGGGCTTTCATGTGTTATCTGAATGAACTCATTGTATGGATGCTTTGTTATTTTTGTCAAAATGAAAAGCACAAAAATTTCATAAAAGTCATACAATTTGAGAATTATACGCAGTCGCGTAGCGACTGTTTTTGGCGCCCGGGGCGGTCCTAAGGTTTGCCGCCCCCTAACCCTAACCCATTATTCAGAACCTTTAATTACTGTTTTTACTTAAAATTAAATAGTCACAAAATATTTACTTTAATTTTATATTTTTCTTTCAATACTCGTATTCTCATACTAAAAATTACCAAGTAACGAAGTCATTTCAAAATTTACAATTTTACAATTTACAAGCGAACTTTTCGCACTTTCATTTCTGCAAATTTATTGATAAAAGTATCAAAATTCAGTTCAGCAGCAAGCTCCCTCTCAATTGAGAGGACTGCCAAGTCTGTAAGTCTTGATTGGATCATTGTAGATCGGAGATAGTTCTTAATGAGCTTTAATTTGGAAAATGAGCGTTCGCAGCTGGCAACGCTAATAGCCCAGGTAAGAAAGATGCGCAGCAAAATCACAATAATAGGGACGGAGTCTCCAAGGTGATATCTCTGTATGAAGCTCAAAAGTTCTAAAGGTCCGTCGATTCTGTTTTTTCCTGAAACTCGGACAAAATACTGCAGTCTTCTTCTTTCTGCTAAGAATTCCTCTTTCTCCACCTTGTCTTCTATTTTACCAAGTTGGCAATCGATATTCCCACTCATTAGGCGTGGCTATCTACTGTGGGTATTTGTTTTAATGATGTTAAGGTTAGGGCTTTGGTTGCAGTGGGATTCTCTCATTCCGTTGTGCAGTGTGAGTTTGCGAATGTGAAGGCATGTCGTCAAGTCTATTGAAATATTAAATGGACTACTTTGTATAGCGTGTTGGTTGTGGAAGTCTATTTTGAGATGCATTGGATTAAAGTTGTAGCAGATTCTTTTGGTGGTAGATTTATTGCCCGGTTTTCATCATCGCATGTGACATGTATCAGGGTGCAAGAGGAATTAAGAGTGGATGAATTCTATTTTACGCAGTGTTTACGAATGGATATTTGACAATGCCATGACATTGGAAAGATGGGGAATATGAACTACCTAATATGGTGCTGGATTATGGAATGCCCGATGAGGTGCAAGATGATTTTTACTTTAAACTAGAGGAATGAATTTGACTTTGTGTGTTGTGATGATCTTTATATCATAGGAGCATTTTATGGGATTATAATACGAATTGGGAATTATGATGTTTGTTTCAATGAAGTGTTGTATAATTAATGTATGATTGTTGTGTAAGTGATGTACATGACGAAATAGTATTTTGAATTTGAAATAAATATTTTGTAATATAGCGTTGCTACATAAACATTAAACTTAAATCTCCTTTGATAATAATATACCAGAAGATTATTTGAGATCGAGACTACACGTGTAACAAAAACGTGTATGCCTGGATCTCGGGATTCCACAGTAAGCGGAGTTTAAAATAAGCGGTCCTTCTGTTTTCAAAACACTTGCTTCAAACTATGGTCACTCTCAACGCTGAGATTAATCATTTTTTCCGTTTCCATCTGTTGACATCCACTCTATTAAATTCTATTCTGTGAAGTTATCTACTATGAGTGGTTTGCTGGACTCGAACCACACCATAATATTATTGTTTTGAATTGTGGTGTTTCAGTCATGAAGAAAAACGGGAAACTTGTTGATGTATTAAATTTGATATAATAAAATATCTTCAGCATGGCTGAAGTCGAGCGGCACCTCGGGATATTTATTAACGCAATGAGGAAAGACGCTCCCACTCACAAAACCATTCCTGGAAGAAGTATAAGCAAGTTGAAAATAAGATCTTTATTCGAGTGTGCATTTATCAAATTAATTATCACAAATCCAAATCTCTGACCAGGACCACTTGATTGTTAACGATTCCAGTGTGAATGAATGTGGAGGGGTCGCCTGTATGAGGTTCAAGATAAAATTCGCTCTGGTTAAATGAGGTCGGCTTGCAGTTTAAAACTCGTCGAGGATAATTCCAAAGAATTTCGAAATTTTTGGGAGCATCTTCTTGACAGTAAACGACATAATAAAGAATCTGAGGAGGTGTAACAGATTAATACATTATTAATATTAATAAATTGTGGTAATAAATCGAAGATTTTCATCAATATTTAAACATTTTTTAAATTTCTTAATTTTCTACAGAATTAAATAAATTTACTATTGGATTAAAATTATTACAAAACTTTCAATTTGAAAATCGAAAACAGAAATTCCTCGTTTAGCGCCCAGGAGCTACTCGCAACAAGCGAATCCCAGTGAGTCCAGTTGAGGAAATGTCCGATAGCCGGGGCCATTTTCAAAACGTCTTACGACGTTCGATAATTATTATATTTAAAATAAACCCCAAGAAAACTGACAAAGGACCCCTTTGTTTTTACCACGTTGACAAACTAATTGCAAAATAAGGCTACCCGCATTCCAATGGAGAGCAGCTTCATTTACCTTTAGCACATCATAGCTCTCCTTGTGTCATCACTAAACATATTACTCTCAGGGATGATACGGTTCGAAGAAGAATTGATGAAATAGCTAAAGATATTGAAGGTTGTGTGAGATTCTGAGAAAATCAAAATTTGGCCTGCATCTACCAGAAGGCAATGAAGCACTGCTCTTGGATTATGCTCGTAATGAAGCTTTGTAAGAATTATTGTTTGTTAAGGAGTTGGAAACAGACACTCGAAGCGAATCTTTTTTACGGTAGTTGAGCAATTCTTCAAAGGACAAGATATACTAATAAAAGAAATCCTAACTTGGGTAACATGTGGTGCTCCCGCATTAACAGGAAAACACAAGAGGTTTATTTCCTATTTAAGAGAGAGTACCGAATACTTCATGATAAATTGTGTAATTCATCGGCAACATTTGCTTGCCAAAAATTTGAGCTTTTGTCTTCATAACTCACTCAGCATTGTTGTAAAATCAGTGAATCAAATTAAGCACCAACCCCTGCATTCTCAAATATTACGACAATTGCGCGTTGAGAATAACAAAAAGCTTGACCGTCTCCTTCTACATACTGAGGTGTGATGGTTATTTGACACTATCGCGCCATTTTACAGGCAAATAAATGCAGTGCTTTGCGTGAGGATCTCTTTGCATGCAAACAGATACTGCGTACCTAACTGATCTATTCCATATATTCAAAGATTCGAATTTACAATTACAAAGTGATGAAATAAGCCTCATAAAGGCAAAATATAAAATTTATACTTTCATAGAAAAGATGTATCTCTTCCAAAAAAACATAGGTCGTCGCAATTTGTCTCATTTTCAAGTCTTCAAATACAAACTGAGGACACTGATGCTTCTATAGTAGAGAACGCTCTCTTGATTTATTGTGACTATTTGAAATCCCTGTAGGAGAACAAAATTTGAAGATATCATGATCTTATAAGTATAGAAATCCTCGCGTGAGAGTTAAATATATTTACTTATGTTTGTGCGAGTGACACTTCTTGTAATTCCCGAAGACTTAGTTACTGTAAAAATGACTTTGAATTGAAACCTCTCCTCAAAAACCATACGCGGATATTTGGTTGCGAAAAGAAATTCCTAAAAATTTCCGAATTTGTAGGAGACAATTAAACTTTATTTCGTTGCTTTTCCATAGTCCTCCACAACTGTGTGGATGTAGTGCGGTTTCTAAACTTCTTACCAAGCATAGAGAGCCTGCAAATTGTAAAAATTGAGATTTAAGATTTCTTCTAAGTAATAGCGATCCTAGAGTGATTAAATTGGTTGCGAAACATCAGTGTCACCATTCCATTAGAATTCAGAATAAACATTGAGTTTATCAAACATTGTTCTGCACCATTAAAATTTATATTTAATACATTTCGCAATTTATTGAATATTAATATAAAAATATATTATGCAAGTAAATAATCCCTAGGGGGCGGTGTAAAATCAATTTGTCTTGAAGGGGCGAGGGTCAAAAAGTTTGAGAAACACTGATCTAAATGTACAAAAATATGTTTTAATGAGATTTATTTTACTTTTCGAATTAAAGCCACTACAAGTTACCTTATCAACTATTTAACAGTGTTTGACAGAAACATTAAAATAAATTCATCACACTTAAATTATCTTACTGATTTTGCTGCACTTTATGCTAAATCGAGTCAGTGACAATCGCTGGATTTGGAGCGAAATCAAATATTTTCATTACAATCTTTAATTCCTTGTTATTCATTTACTTTTTATTAATCCAGTTTTATGCCGCGTAAAACTTTTACAAAGAAATCAAAATGTTTCAATTCTCCAAAATCATTTTCATAATACGAAATGTAATTTTCGACAGAGCGAAGCAGCTACAAAAGGAAACAGTGAATGTTATTATTGCACAAGGAGTGTAATTATATATCAATTGTGCAGCCAATCAGGAGCTAGCGTTACATGCCTAGTAGAAATCACGCAAACACACATGCAACATGCAGATATATTCTTCTGTATATTCTCTCATATTCTTCGCCAGCCTTGTTTATTTTTTTCTATATTTAACACTACTCTTAAGTGCAGATAGTTATTTTTATATTCTGCTTATAATTATTTTATAATTTTTAATTGGCTATTTATTTTTAGATGGCCAATTTTTATATGGATATCTGAAACGATTCAAGTAAGCATTCTTAACTGCAGGCAACTGTAATAATAATAATAATGATAATAGTAATTTTGGTGATGTCAGATCTCACAACATTCAATAACAGTGACCTGCGATGATTGCATATCAAATTGCGCCACCCAATGTCAAATTAAGCCAACCATATCATTCAAATATGTAATTAGTGGATCGAAATTCGTTTCATAAGATGACCTCATCGTGTATTTCCCATAGTAAAAAGAGTCTAATTTTATACTACCGTCTTATCTCGAAAAAAACACCTAGGCATTGTGTTGGAGATAAACAAAAAATTATTTGTAAAAAATGAAAAAATTTTTCACACACATTTTGAACCAAATTTTAAATCGATTAAATATGTTTTTATTAAAATTTATTGTAAAAATATTGTTTTTTTTTATGATTTACTCTACAAAATTTATTTTGATAAATATTTGAGCTTCTCTCGAATATTACGTCCTTAGTGCTTTATTCGAATTGTGCGCCCAGTATGTGTACTATTCGAACACAACAACCAGGCGTTTTTTTAGAGGTAAGATGGTAGAGGCGAATAGTACTCAACAGTCAACTCAACAACTCGCCACCAAATCTGCCTATCATATTTTTATAAAAATAAATCTTTGTTCCTCTAAGTTGCGTTCTTTATAGTAATAATAATAATAATAGTGTTACCTTGACAGACGTGGAGACATCAAATTTGTACTCGAATCGTCTTCCATTTGGCATTTGAATTAATAATTGTACATAACAATTAATAATCTTTTCTATTTCACTGCTTGTGTTACTAAACTTGAATAATTTGTTCCGCAACATTTCCTTTTTTGATTTAATAAGTCTTTCTTTGGTCAATTCGATATTTCGTTTGGCTTCGTGTTGTTTGTCTTTCTCCAATTGTTCGTTAAAGGCGATGTCCTGCATTTTACGCAAGTTGTTCACAGCGTCTCTCGACATCCTTTTTATTGACAAGATCATATTAAAGTACATTGTAAATATTCTTTTACTTATCCCTTTTTGCTTTTAATCTTGGTCGCGATCCAATCTCTATCCAGTTTAGGAGAACATCTTTTAGTTCTGTGGCATCTATGCACTTTTCGAGTTGACCGATGAGTGTCAGTTTGATTCCGCTATTGTTAGAAGAGATCGACAATAAAGAAAAAAGAAACGGTATTTCAGGACATTCAAATAATTTAGGTAAAGGATTTAAAAAACAATTTTCAGAAACGTCATCAGGTAATTGACTCTTCTTCTTCAATAGTTGCAAAACTTCCTGACCCTCTACATTGTTCAGATGGCCAGCCCAAATCAACATATTCTCCGGATCATTCAATATGTTAATGACTTCAGTATGCAGCAAAGAATTACTAAAACATACTTCAATTAAGTTCTTAAACATTTTAAGGGGTTTACTTTAAAAAGGAATCAGCTTTGCTGTTTCCCAATTTGTGTAAATAAACAAGCAAAAATTTGTATTCGTATTTAGCTTGAGCAACTGCTTCTTCGAAATTACCCAAAAAAAGTGCCACTGATCCAGTTTCAGAATGAGGAATCAGCAAAGATACGCTTAAGAGTTCCATGAGCTTAGATTCATAAGAGACCAAGACATCCGGGGACATCGTTTCTAAAAAGTCGACCAAATGAAACAAATTGCTTCTTTTAAATATGAGTAAATAAATATATTTATCAATTAAAAGAAAAACCTTCCTGGTTCAAATAAAATAAAGTCTTCGTTGGAAATTTTCAAATGAATACAAGGGGGTGTACAAAAGTTAGGCCTTGATTCATTATTCATTGGTTTTTATTTTACTCCAATTATAAAATATTAATTAAACCACAAATTATCATTTATCCCCCTGTATGCCTTGATGTTATATATATATCGTTTATCTTAACTTCAGTTTTTTAATTTAATTTACTTTAATTTACGAAACATAAAATGTACTTTATTTTAAAATTCCAAACTTAACGAAACCGAACAGCTTTAACTGTTTTTCTTGCAATTTTAACCTACTTTCTATGATGCTATCGAGCTGAATTTTTCAGGGTAGTTTTATTTTGCTATAATATATCAATTGAACAAATCAAATGATCTCAAAACGTAATTTTCTTTGGAAAAAAAAATCGTTTTTTACGATTATGTACAACTGTTTAAACTGTTATCCTGCAATTTTAACCCACTTCCCCTGATGCTATCGAATTATTATCGCTTATTATTTGTATTTTTATTACTATTATTCTTTTAGTTTCTTTTTATTTATTATAAAAAATTTAAATTAAAAAAATTGAAAAAAAACACCCAATTCGAAACATTAAATAAAAAATTATAACTACGATTTATAAATTAAAACAGAAATTTTCAAAGACGAAAATATAACTTCCCCGTCATACATGACGGGTCTTTTTCTAGTATATATATACGATATTTTGAGATTAGATTGCTTATAGTTAATGATTTAATTTTCGTTTGTCAATGTCACTTTATTAACTTTTTAAAATGTATATCCTGAAATAACGTCGACACTATTTAATTATATTAATTATAGTTCATTATAGTGTGCGATGAAAGCAACAACAGATAAATTATAATTTTATATTTATATATAATTTCAAAGCGCATGCGAAGCGAAAAATAATAATGAAAAAATCTTCTTCTTATTTGAAGAAAGCAGCGACCAACTTCAAGACTGCAGTTAACTCCAATTGTTATTTATTCATGGTGTTTCCTTTGATAGAAAGTTCCCCGGCAAATTGTACCTCCTAATGCTACCTTTAAAAGCTGTGATTGTGTTAAATTCCAACATGATCTCCGTAATGCATGATGATGCTCTAACACGGAGGGTCACTATTGTGTTACAATCAAGTAATATTCATGGTATCAATCTTATTAGACAGAGTCCTTACTCCTCTGATTTCAGTTTAATAGACCAATGGTTCTTCCGTCACATCAAGTCTGTAAATGGTTACACTTACTTCTATTCTTCTGAAGAAATTTCATCATTTGTCTGGTCCTCAATGTGATCGATGCCTCTCAATAGTCTGAAGAGAGATCTAGGATTAGTTTTCGATGCTCAATGACTCTTGTAACTGATTAAACATGAAATAGTAAATATTTCTCTATATGCATTTTGGTATTAAATGGCAGGACATTGTTCACAACCCAGTGTACATGAGTACCCGCCATCAGTGTTGTGATTATTCGAAAACACTCTTTAATATTAATAAAAACAGAAAAGTGCGATTGTACATTATCAAGAACAAAGCGACGTACCTGATGTCCTCCAGAAAACTGAAAATTAATATTAATACAGAGAGATACAAATTTAAATTGAAACAAACACAAATATTTCATCATCAGATTAAACATGGAGAAGGTAAAATTCATCGGCTTTGATGTCCACATTATGAATTTGAATAGCCAAGGATGCAGCTCCTTAGAGATGGCTGGGGACGACGAGATTCTGTCCACATTATCCGATATTTGGATCTACGAAAAATATGAGTTGCGTAAATATAATTATTATTACTGAAACCTCATTGGAAATCTGTTTGGGAAGAAGTGTTTTCTTGGCTGAATTATCAAAATTATATACTCCTGTTGAAGAATCTATGTAGGAGGTTTCCAAAGGTTCGGATTTACTGACTCTGACACTATCGACTGATGCCTAAAAGAATTTGATGAAAGATTTGTAAAGAATAAAAATTAGAAACTCGTGTATATCCAAAGGATTTATTGTTCTAATACTTTTTGGTTTAACAAAAGAATATTGAACTAGTTTAAGGCGCTCGAATTCAGGCTAAATGTGTTTGCAGTCGCATCAGTTCACGTTTTGACGATAATAATATCAAACTAACTTTCCTTAAATATTTATTCTTCGATCAACTCGATCGGTTCAAGTTGTATCCGTTCAAAATTGAATTAAGATTTACTCAGTGTCGGATGAATTGCTGGGGAAAATTGAATAACAAATAAGTCACTACTGTCGTTTGTTTGAATACGCGGTTCTTAGGCGCTGAGTTCGAATACTTTTGTTTCATTTTTAGACATGGATTTATTATCAAATGGATTCATGTTATAATTAAATGGACCTCACTGTACTCCGTTGTAATCGATTGTCGAAATATATTTTTGGATTTATTTCCCCGTGTTTTGATGTAACAAGCTATGCGGGACATGTACGCCAGAACTCTTGGTCGTGATTCCTAAAGTCGATAGGAGATCTGTTCCAATTAAAGAACGGAAGACAAAACTTGACACAGTACTCAAAATATTTGGGATGTAAGAAGGCTGGGCAAAATTTGCCGCTCCCATATGCGGGTAAAATGTTATAACGTTTTATTGAATCGATATTTTTCGATGCGGTTTTTAACATAAATTCAAGTATGAACTTACTTAGAATATGATTTACAATATAATACATGAGACCCCTTACAACATCCTCCAAAAAATAAATTGTAAAATTTCCCTTGTATAAAAATGGTAAAACGTGCAAAAATGTGACTAAATTTGATAAATCCGTTTAAAGCAGTCAGAATTTCAAGACAAAAAATTGTAGAAATTAGCCAAATAATGTTAAATGACACATTCGTATATTCATTTACTTATTTCTTGCCTAAAGAAGCGCGAAATAGCGGTAGTCAGAGAGATTAACTGAGCCAAGAAAAATGTTATTCTATTTTGATTTTACGATAATGACTGGAGGAGCACAACTACGCATGGCTAGCTCCATGGCCTGGCTCATCACCTGATTTGAGTCCGATCGAAAATTGTTTGTCCATGTTGAAACACGTGGTAATACTCTTAAAACGCACTTCACGTACTGATTTTGTGGAGAAAATAAAGTGTCTGGTTGAACTATGTTACTCTTGAAGATTGTGAATTCCTCATTGACTCAATGACGAACCGCATTTATGCAGTTTTATAAGTCAGAGTGGGCAACGCAAAATATTAACAGCTCATACATAAGTTGACACGTGTTGCTTTGCTTCATGGGTTTGTCTTTGCTCTGTACCATGCTCAACATTCCTGGTCATCCAACTAATCTGATGTTTTTCGTTTAGTCTTGAACTTTTTGAGGGCTCTGTATATATCTATCAATATATATTTACGTATAATATATTTATAGTATGTAACGGATTCCAAATATTCTTATTTTAAATTTTCTCGGGCTCTTTTACTTTAATATTCAAGTGTGGTAGAAATTTCGATTGTTAATAAATTATAATTTATGGTTAAATTATTTATTATTATTTGATATTTTATTTTAAAATTGTTTATTACACTATTTATTCAATTATTTTTAAGTTATTTATTCTTTATTTGTCATTATTATTTAAAAATTCAATCATTTCCTATTTACTGAAACACTTATAATAACAATGACCCTAAATTCTCTTATTTCAACCGGTGTTTCACCCAGTTAAATATTGAAAGTAAAACTCGATAAAGTAGTTAACAAAACACAAAACAATTATTCCAAGTCAGTCATTCATTCACACAATCTCCTCAATATCTGTCGCTTATTCGAATTAAATCTCTCTCACCTCGACACTCCAGCAATTCATCTCTAGTAACTGCCAACAGTCTTCCGCGCTGCGATCGGCCAGAATAACCTTCAATAAAGACCATTATGATCATAAAACCGACAATAATCATGTACATACATTCTCTCAGACAATCAATCAATCACACTCAGAAACACAATTACTGTCACACCATCATTGAATCGTCATTCACACAATCTCACTCATTCAATCAACCAATCAGTCTTCATGCATCGACACTCACATACGATCTCGCTCATTCATAAATCCAGTCACTTTCATTCAGTAAGTCCTTATTCATTGAATCAGCATGCCTTACTCTATTCCTCTTCCTCTGTTACACACCCATTTTCATTTATTAAATTATACTATAAATAAAGTGTAACTGGACAATTAAGAATCTAGTCATTTAAAAATGTGCGATAACTTTTCAATAATTTCATCTGCGTCATCAGATGACACGGACCCGTCAGTCGAATTTGCACTTCAAAATTCGAATGGCAACACCAGAAATCATAAGAAATAGTAAGTTATTGATTTTGCGCGTACATTTTCCTCATTTATGTGTAGAATTTCGGCGTAAGATAAATATAGGCTTGTATATTTTATGGTTTTGGTTTGACAACTGAAGATCAGAAATTCTACTGCTATGGGAATCATATTTATATTCCTCAAAAACGGCACAGTAACAACTGGCCAAAATGGTGCCCATAAGAATGTTATTATTTCTTCCGAAGTTGGGAATGAATTACTTGACTTTGTCCACTCAGCATTGACCCTGACCGAAAGCAGTTCCTTTCAAGTATCGAGAAAAATTCTTCCCTAAAAACTATTTGCCGGTTTTTGCACGGACAATTAATCACGATCAAAAAGGCTCGTGGAAAGGAATAGTGAACACATCAAAGAATCCCGATTCAATTATGCTTATAGATACGATACAGAAGGCTTGAAAATGCACCAATGTATCTACAGCGTCGCTCAAATTAATCCGTAAGTACATTTTTTTCATGTTATTTTAATTTGTACAAAATTTACCAAACCAACAATTCTTGACATTTTACATGCAACTAACTTAAACATTGAGTCAATTTATCAATAAAAATATCTCATAAAAAATAAAAATTGAAATATTTATGTAAGATTTTCAAAAAAATTGGTCGCTCAATTTAATCCGTCATTGCGTCATATCGATAAAATTTTATCATTTCTGTAAAAATTTACTAAATTATAATTGCATTATTTTTTAAGAAACCAAGACAATGAAAATCCTAATAAAATTTTATTAGAAAAAGACAGACCGAATGACAGTTATTAATATTTAATGGGTCCCCTTTTTGTATCAATACAAGCTTGAATTCGTCGAGGCATACCATCGATGAGACCATGACAAGCAGCCTTAATGTCTGAATCATTGCTCGATATATCTTTTATTGTATTTATGAATTCTTCTTTGATATTTATATGCACAATGTGAACTTTTCTTTTGACAAAAGCCCATAAATTCTCTATTGGAGAGAGATCTGAGCTATATGCCGGTCATTTAAGGCAGCAATGTTCAAGCTTTCTAAAAATGAAGTCACAGACTTGGACTTATGACACGGAGCATTATCCTGCTGAAAAATATCAATCCCAAATGAATGACGTTCATTCATTAGGGGTGACAGGTTCTTTTTAAGGATATTTATGTACTTTTTTGAATTCATGGTTCTTTCAACTATTTCTAAGGTTCCTGTTCCATCTTTTGAAAAGCAACCCAGACCATAATTCGTTTAAGAAATGGTCGATGTTGCCTTGTGTGTTCATTTTGAATTAGTTGACCTTTTCTTTTTTTATATATTGTGCTCAAGGAGGACATATATCAAAAGCAGATTCATCGGAAAAAAGAACCTAAAATTTAATGAAAAAAATTATTATGTAATATAACCATTATTTATTCTACCTTCTTCCAAAGAAAAACATCCCACTTTTCGTACAATTTACACAATTTATATCGTACATCTTTTTGGCGTTTAGACAGTGAAGGTGATATTAGAGGTCGGTATGAAGATAGACCACTTCTTATTAATGATTGTTTGATGGTATTAAGACTCATGGCATTCAAACCGACAGCAGTTTGTATTGTGCTTGAGGTTGCTTTAGGATTTATCAAAGTTTGCTTCGCGAGTGCCCTGTCAATTTGATCAGATAGTTTTCTTTTTCTAAAACTGAATGCCGTTTTTCGAAAACTATTGAAAATTAATTTCGGTGGATAAATTAATATTAATTTTTTATATTAGTTTTAATTAATTTAAATTAATATTAGTTTTATATGAAAGTGGTTATTATGTAATTAATCATGTCATAATGATTCTTTCTGAAAATGTTTAACAGAGAAGTTGAGTGTAATAATATAAATTATAAACGACTTGGATCAAGTAATATCTTATCGATACAGAATATTTTAAACATTTAAATCATCAATTTCGACAAGCCTAATTCCAAATATTATGAACTTAAAAATTATTTCACAATCATATAAAATTTATGATGTGTTCAGCAATAAGCCCTACACTCCTTTCAGTTTGTCCTCCAATCTTGTTTATAAATATACTTATAATAGTTATAACGCCACATACATTGGAGAGACATCTCGTTATCTCTGCAAATGGGTCATAGAGTTGATTGGATAATGGGTGCAATATTGCTGATCATAATTTAAAATTTAATTAGTTAATCAAAAATTTTTTTTATATCCATGCTTTATGTGGGAAGAACTCTACTTGGTCAACAGAATTTGTTTTCTTATCTGTAGTATTTAAAAGACTCTTTGCGTGTTTGAATGACTATTGTGTTATGACTACTGTTCTTTGATTAATGAAGTTATCATGTAACATTATTCCTTTTTTGATGCATGTTATTTATTTATAGTTCAATAACAATTGGTATTTCCTCTGTTTAAAACAAATTATTGAACATAAATGGCTAGATTCTCAATATCTGCTCGTGTTTTCGAAACATGGATAAATCGGTTTGAATGATTCGTCCGACCACGACGCCGGAGAAAAAGGACAAGGAGGATCTATTGCTTCTTTGTACGGATGCAAAAGCAGAACAAGTGTATATGGAAGTCACTTGGTCGGCATTGAAGCAGTAGGTGAAGATGGATGAGCTTAAGGAATACAAACGTGCATTGGATTTTTTAAAATGAAAATGTTTACCAGAAAAGAATATTCTAAGTGAATGTATGAAATTGTACTCCTGTCAGCAGAAAGAAATGCAACATTGATGGATTTCGTCAGCGATGTACGTCAAATCGCAGGATCATGTAAATTTCCCGAACAGTTTATGGATGAAGCGATGGGGGACGCATTTTATCGTAGCTTATCGTCAGAAATGTCAAAAATCACCGTTTGTCGTGAATTTGCAAGTTATGCTAAAGATGAAAAACCCTTCTTTTTGCAAGATGTCATCATGAAAGTGAAAATAGAAGAGGTTGCTCAGGTAATCGTCAAAGAATGACAAGTGAGTCGGCAACATGTTACCATTGCAACAGTAGATTCGGCTCAACCTACCAATGCTATGTTCAAATGTTTCTGGTGCGGAGGAAGGTAGGAACACACTTGTCGTGATTGGCTTGCTTTGGATCAGGAATGACATCAATGCCAGAGAACAAGTCATTTCAAAGCTGTATGCAAAATTAAAGAAAAACCAAGCGTGGTAGACATATGAATCATTGGGTCGGTGTCCAATTGTGTCTCTCGAAAGAAGCTGGTACAAGGGTGGATCCACATGGTTCAGTGGTTCCTAGACACTGGCAGTGACATTTCGGTAATTAATGAATCAATTGCTCAAGAGTTGAAAGTAAGTGTTCAACCAATGATTTTTTTTTCAATTTTTGAGTAATGGGTGCAACTTCACATACATTGGAGAGACTTCTCGTCATCTGTGTAAACGGATTCAGAAGTATGAACGATTGGATTATAGTAGTAATATTGCTGGATACAAGAAAGTTTGTTGGTCGGATGTGAAAACATCCGAAAATATTGTACAGTAATTTTAAAAATTATTGGGAAAGAGTTATTTGTGAGGCCTAATTGATTAAAACACTTAATCAATCAATTACAGTGTTATTCCGAAATATCAAACTTTTGATTAAGAAGTACAAAACATCAGACAAAAAATTATTTTTTTTGTTATTCAATCTGAAACAGTATATCAACTATGTTAACAACATCAATATGCTTTTTTGAACATTTATTAATATCAAAAGCAGAATTTTCATTACAACAATTATTCAAACTACTTTCGCTATTTGAAATTATTCTTGTATAATGTATTTTATTAATGTATTTCCTAGTTCTTTTGAAAACAAACGGCGAAAATTAATATAATATTATTTAATTATCAAAACCTTATGGGTTAAAATGAAATCTATATATTTTTCCAATGAAATTAAAATTTAAAATTAAATTAAAACAATTAAATATTATGCTTAAAAATTGAAAAATTACATTTGAAAAATATTTTAAATATTTTTACTTTAAAATTAAAATAAATTATTTTCAATTATTATGAATCAAAGAAAATACCAATCATCCATTTGGGTAGGAGAGACACAATCCGAATCAACATACAACATGCAAATATGAAACAACAAACTATTCAGAACATTCCTCACAAAACCACAAAGAAAATATTTTAAATAGAATAATTAAATCAAATAACATTAGTCGCTTTTATTAAATAAATGACCGAAATGACAAAGCTAAATTAGGAAAGCTTCGAATACTTTCACAGTATGGATATAAATGATCAAAGTCTTGTCTTTTCTTGAATTATTCTTTTTTGGGGTTAGGAATTCCAGAAAAAAATTTTAAAATACAAATGGCTAAATTACATATAAAAATTTACAAATAAAAATTTGTATTCATATAAATACTTTATCAAATATATATAGTAAAAAGTTAGATATTTTTGATCAAGTTTTATATTTCGGAATAACAATGTAATGTCCAAAGATGTCTCTTCCACTTTTTTGAAAATATTAAATTAGTTATTATGCAAGATTTTTGCAAAATCATCAATTTGCTATGTATAAGACCAGAGCAGGACAACTGACCACGGGATTTTGTTTATAATTTTTGTTTTAAGAAATCGTATTGTAATCTAATTTAATGTTATATCATAAAAAATTAAAGTAAATTTTATATTAATAAAAAATTAAATTAAAAGTTTAATCATGAATAAAATAAAAGTAAATTTTATGTTACTGAAATAAAAACGAAATTTTATGTTTAAGCAGAAATAAAATTTATTCTAAATTTTATGTAAACGAAAAATGAAATTTAATATTTAAAGTAGAAAAAAATGTAACGGAAGAAAATGAATAACGAAATAATAAAATTAATTTTAAATTATAATCACAAATTTTTACAATTAAACAAAAACAAATAATGTCATAAAATTAATTTTTACGGCCAGTTGTTACATACCGATATAAAACAGCAAAATTGTTGTTAATGAAGCCTGAAGATGGTGGAAAATCCACCGAAATATATTGCGACAAAATTTTTACTTTTTTGAATAATGTTTTTGATTTTTATAAATATTTATTAACTTACTTTCTATATGTTTCTATATATATATATATATATTTTTGTTTTAAGAAATCGTATTGTAATCTAATTTAATGTTATATCATAAAAAATTAAAGTAAATAAATTAATGTAAATAAATGAGAATAGTCAGTCTTAAAATGTAAATATGAATTTCCGCAAAATAAATTACCTTTCTGGATATAGATTAAAACAAACACCACGCTATTACTTTAGGGACACCATATATATATATATATATGGTAATTTATTTTGCGGAAATTCATATTTACATTTTAAGACTGACTATTCTCATTTATTTACAGATGAATGAAATATCGACACCCCGCCCTCTTGAGGAGAAATTCAAAATGGTACTCCTCTACCCACAATTCCAGAATTATGAAGATTTACGAAAACAGTACAGTTTTCATTTTGCTACCTCACCTCCTAAGTTTACGACAATCATTGCAATGTTTGAACGATTTCAGCAGACTGTAAGCGTTGAAGATCTCCCCAGGTCAGAAAGCCCAGTTACATCTACAACGCCTGAACGACTCGAACAAGTTCGGAAGTTGGTCATCGCAGATTCTTCAACATCTGTGTGGCAGCAACACTTGACCTGCCACGAACGATCTACTACCGCCCTATCGTTCGCAACACGTGCCCATGCTCAGCGATTGCGACTTTGATAGGCGAGAAGAGCTATCCAAAACGATTGTGGAGAGATTGGACGCTGACCCTCACTTAATTGACAACATAATGTGGACAGACAAATCTTTGTTTCACCTATCTGGAGCAGTGTCACGACACAACAATGGTTCTAAACTCTCGCCAGGGAATAATGGTGTGGGGTGGAGTAACTTCGGGGGGTGTCTTGGGATCTTAACTTTTTGATGATCCCGTCAACGTTGATGCATATCTAAACCTGCTGCAAACAAATATTTGGCCTCATACGAGATACAAGAGGTTTACCTTCCAGCATTATGCAGCTGGCTCGACAAACAATTTCCTCAGCGGTGGATCGGTAGAGGAGCGTGTGTACTCCACAATGCCTGCTACCATTGCTGAACTCCGAGACAAGATCGAGAGCAACATTAAAGAAATACCACAAGGCATGGTCAAAAGAGCATACCATTCAGTGTATGAGCGGTTTGAACAGTGCACCACCTTGAATGTAAAACAACTGCAAATGTGTTCCCATTCAGTGCACTTCGTGTGTGTTGCATATACGGCTGTACCATTAACTTTGCAATTTCTTTTATTTTGTTAGATGTGGATAGAAAATAATTTCCTCTCATTACTTTTGGAGAAAATTGATTGAGTAAAAAGCCTTCAAAAATAGGTTTCTAAATTTCATGGATAAATATGGATAAGTATAGGGTGTTCTAAATTTTTCATACTTAATTATTATCGATGGCAATAAATGATGTGAAAATTTGATCAAAAAAGCTGTCTACGGTCCCAGAATGGGAACAATGGCTAAATCTGAGTTCCTAAACAATATTAGTATAAAAAGATCTACTTATAAATTATAAGTAATTCATATTACACAAAAAATGTAAAGATAAACTAGTAAATCAAAAAAATATATCCATTCTTTATGCTGGCAGAACACTATTTGGTTAACAGAATTTTTTTGTTCTTTTGTAGAAGGGAAATTACTGTTACATTTTTTTATAAATTAATTACGTTATAAGCAGTGCTGTAGAGGAGGGTATACGGGGGTATACGCCGTATACCCTCTGCTATTAAAATTTAGATAGCGTATACCTAGTGGTTTTACTTAAAAATAGCGTATACCCTATGATTTTGTTCAAATTTTTTATTA
>MQRK01183848.1:7094-19550 GCA_001938485.1 Girardia tigrina | reverse complement strand
TTTCTAATAAAGTTCTCTTTTTTGTTGAATATATATGTTTCTGTGTATTTCATTAAAAAATATTGTGTTTTATTAAAAATACATGTATAGTGTCCTGGGACTTTTCGGCCACCCTGTACATTGTTGTCTTCAACAATTGCTAATGAATACGATTGAATGAAGAGAGTGATATCATCTTCATAAAGAGGTTTATCTCTGTTTTTTATGTTCCTGTATTTATGTGCTGCATAGACACACATAAGCTACCACAGATGACTTCGACAATGGACGTAGACTGCATCTTTAGCGTGGTATTTGATCATTTGTGATTGTGTTTCATTTTGCTTACTCGACATATTGCTGGCTCAATCAAAGGAGAGTCACTTTACATGCTGACATTGAACTTCAAGATATTACCTTTTCCTTTTTTGATAAAATTATTTTATTCACTTATTAGTTTTCAATTTATTAATTAAACTGTTTTATGCAAAACTAATTTTATTTATTTCGCTACTCAATATTAAAAACATTTTATTGATTATAATTAACACAAAATTATTAAAAAAACGATTTAATTACATTAATTAAAATATATTATATATATTTATATATTTATATATATATATATTTATTTATTAAATATATTTTCATAATTCAAATATGCCAAAAATATTATTTTTTTCATTTTTTTGTAATTTCTTTGAACAAGCATTATCAATATTGGATATAAATGTTTATAGGAATAAAATGTAAAATTTCAAATTTTTTGGTAATTAATTTTATATGAAAAAATTTTCTAAATGCTGATTGAAAAAAATTATTTTAAAAGACGTCCAAAAGTCGTGTACAGATACAAAGTCCATCTAATAACAAGTTTGTTCAGATTCGACCAAAGAAATAATTCGGATCAATTACCGTTTTTATCATACCGTTGATACATTAATAAATCATGTTATAAAATGTTAAAAAAGAGGATAAGTCGAAGAAAGATATTTTGCTACTTCATAAGTTGATGTATTAGTCATATGTAATACAGAACGCGTATGAGTACATATTTATGAACTTTATAAAGTCTTCAACGTCTGATTGTTTTAGAACCAACTACTTTTAAAAAATATGCAATTTTTATAGATAACATTAATATAATTTATTTAATAATAATGTTAATGTTATCAATTAAATTTGATAACTGACCTTAAAAGGTGGCATTTTACATTTTTTTAAAGTTTATTTATTGTAACAAATTACGAACAGTTTAAAACATTTTCCTTTAAGCAACGTGATCATTCATTACAACTAGCCGTACTCTTTATCAAATTTATTTTTTATATTCAAATATTTTAATATTTTTTTCAAAATAAAGATTAATATTACTATTTAACACGTGTTTTAAAGATTAAAATCTATTATTTTAAATAATCCAAAATAATTTAGTGTTAAGCATTCATTCAATTTTTAAATGAGTTTAAATTTAAATATACTTGTCTCAATATCATGTTTATGTTCAAGTTTCCATAAATGAATTTCATCATTTGATAAATCAACATTATTGTAAATTATTAACTTTAATTACTTTAATTTTAGCTTTAAAATTATATATATTTGTTTATTTATGAAAAATAATTATGTTAAAGTTTGTTAAGAAATTGATTATTGTACATGTTTATGAATTTGATTTGGCATAGTGAGCAATTCTAATGTAATGTATGAGATGTTGAAATGTTAATTAATCGCAGATTTTATCAGTAAATTTGAAACTGTCTTACTTTGTCAATTGGAAATATTAATTTATGGATTGTATTTTCTTATCAATAACGATTCATTACGAGATCTCTCAAAATGTAAATAAAAACACCTCTGTGAAGCAGAAAACTCATCCTTTGATAAAGAAGACATTCTATTTTTTAAATGTTACCTTACTTGATCGACTTTATTATGAATGCTCGTTAATCCAGGTTTAGAAATGCAGATTTGTCTCTCCAATGTATAGGCTTTTACACCCGCGACTATTAAATTTATAAATCAGTTTAGCTTATTTGAGAGGAAGCTTTTAAATTTTACTGTTATTAAAACAACTTTGACACTACATCTATTCTCAGAATTATTCTTCTTAAATCCTTAAGAATATAGTATTTTGATTATTTATTTGTGCTCTAAGATATTATGCTCTAAAAATATTTAAACTGTGATCTGCGATTTTAAAATTGAAAATCACAGGTCATGGTTGAAATATTTCCAGAGAACAATTGAAGAACAACATGTACACAAACACATAAATAAATCCCATCATTAAGGTTTCATTGGACAAATTATATACACAAACTTAGATTAAGAAATGCACAAAGGAAAAAAACCAATAATCAAAATACAATATTCTGAATGATTTAAACTTTAAATGCTTTAAATTTAAAAGCATTTAAGAAAGGTATTTGTAAGAATATGGTTCGTGTTTTTACCGGATATCTAATTTTTATTATTATTAATAAAAAAAAGAAAATATCAAAAATGGGATAACGTCTTGTTAATAAAATAAGCAATGAAGATGATGGAAGAATTTGTCAGTTGCCATAATAAATTCTAAACCTTTTTCAAACTACCGAAGAAATAATTGTTATTGTAATAACTATTTTCTATTGAAAATTATTTTTTTTAGTTTTTCCATTTATTTTTCCAGTTTATAATCGACGAATAAAGAAATATCCGGACAAAGAGCAAGTTGAGTTTCAAATATCTGTTTGTTCCAAAAGAATTGAAATGACGATTTCTAGCATCCAAGTATGTTTTAATTAGTTTATTTATTTTACTTTCCAAATTCTCTTTTTATTTTATGAAATCAAAGTGTTTTTAATTAAAAAAAATATATTTACATAAATAAGCTTGAGGAGTTAAAAATGTTCTCCGTCATTGTTGTACACTTTTGAAAACGTGGAATCATAGAAGCTGTGGCCTTAAGAATTATATCAATGTCGATGTTCTTCCATGCGAGTTTTAAAACACTTTTAAGTTCATCAACCGTGTTAATATTACTGCTTACTACTTTTCAATGGCAACTCAGAAGGCCTGATGAACTGAGGTGTGTTCTTCTCTTACTTTATGGAATTTTACCCCGTAATGTTGTCAAATTCATTCTTCAGTGCGCATTACATCACTGATATCCTTAAACATCAAAGCACACATCTCACCACGATATACAGTTTGGTTGATGGTTTTCTTTTTTCTTTTTAAAGGAACACTACTAGAGGCCATTACTGAGAGTTGTTATTTATCAACTTCCACCACAAGTTCATGTTCAGGTATCTCAGTTTAAAATTCGACTGATCGATAGAGGCGTTCATTCTGTGTGTTCAAAGCAGGCTTTATGTTGGAGATAGCCTCATCTGAGAAACATACAGTTTTCCAGTTTTCATCAACTCCATATCAATTAATAAGTTCTGTTGATTTTACAACCCGGTTTTGTTTATGATTGGCCGTCAGTTTATGACATTTGATTTTGCAATAACATTTCAAGTGACTTTCCTTTAAAATATTGAACACTGATCCATTTAAAATGTGCAATACAGATGTGATTAGTCGTTGACTACTGAGCCTTCAGTGAGGAAAGATCTCTCAAGTGTTTACTTTTCACGTGTTTTATTAAGTGCATTTTGGTTTTATAAAATCCTTTGGTTTTCTGGTGGGAACTCTGTAGTTGGGATACATGTACTAGGTGTGGTGATTCTTAAAACACGATACTTAATACATATGAGGAGTTAGTTAAAAATTTTATTTCGCCAAAATAATTTCTTATTTTTTTTAAATTCAAAGTTTTAAAAAATTAAATAAATACAGAAACTTTTAAAATTAAAAATAATCTTTAAAGGAAAAACAAACAAAAATAAATAGTTATATAAAACAAAAAATAAGAAATTTAAAAAATAATGACAAAATTTTATAATCCAGAACACCATTAAACTCAAATTTTATTGTCGCAATATATTTCGGTTGATTTTCCACATCTTGAGGCTGAATTAACAACAATTTCACTGTCTTATATATAGCAAATTGATGATTATGCAAACACATGCGTAATAACTAATTAAATATTTTCAACAAATAATATATATAATAATAAATAATAAATATTTTCTCTCTTCCAATTTGTTGAAAATATTTAATTAGTTATTACGCAGGATGTTTGCATAATCATCAATTTGCTATATATAAGACAGCGAAATTGTTGTTAATTCAGCCTGAAGATGGTGGAAAATCCACCGAAATATATTGCAACAATAAAATTTGAGTTTAATGGTGTTCTGGATTATAAAACAAAAAAATGTTTACATACATAACAATTGATATATTTTAATGAAAGTTTTGAAATAAGAATTTTAAAATAAATAATATTTTTAAGAAATAATTTTTTGAAATAAAATGCTTGGAGTAAATTTAAATTTAATAGTTTTATGATAAAATTGTATAAAAAAATTTAGCTATAATTTAAAAATAAATTTTATAACTATAAGTTAGATTTAAAAAATAATTTGAAAGAAAAATTTAATAAATGAATTTTTGTGAAATGATAGAATTAACAAGAAATTTGTTTATATATTTGTATTATTTTTATTAATAAAGTTTTCGAATAAAAATGAATTCTAAAATTTCGGACAACCGAAAATGGCACAAACGCTACTAATAATACAACTAATAGGTGGATATATAATACTGCGAAAGTGAATCACTGAAACAGTTAATCTTTCCACATTTGATCCTGTGATATTTAATACAAAAACATATTATTCCACGGAAAAAATAAATAAAATAAATTTATTAAAAACGTTTTACTTTTATAACTTTTTATTTTAAAACATTTTATTTTTTATTTTTGATTTTCATATGATTTCTGATAAAAATTTTCCATCTTTTTCATATAAAAATGTTTATATTATTTAAAATAAAACAATAAAAAAATAATGAACAATAATTAGAAAAAAAGTCAAAAGAACTAATTATTTTATTTATTTTGTTAATATTATTCAATATTAATTTTAATATTATCTTATCATAGACTTGAGTCACTTGAATCCGACCTTTCTGTTCAAGTACATCATATTAAAGAATGTGATCATCCACAATTCTTAAAAAAAGATAAAAATAACATTTAAATAGTATTTAATTGGTTATTATATATACATATATATATATATATATATATATATATATAATGTTAAAATTATTTATTCATATATATTTTTTTGAAATTTGTAAATGTTTAATTTTTGAATCAGTTCTCAATTATTAATCAATTTTTAATTAAGATTTAATGAAAATTTTTTTCAAAATCAATAAAAAATTCAATAATGAAGTCAATCAATTAATTGTAGAAAAGATTATATTTATTTAAATTTTCTAATTTTTAATTTTAATAAAATATTTTCAGTTAAAATAATGCACTTAATAATTAGATCGTGAAAAAAATATTTATACATTATTTTCTTTAAATTCAACAGTACATTTGTTTCTTTAATGGTGATTTAAATGGTCTGAGTCTAATTATTTATATATATATATATATATATATATATATACGAACGACAGTTTTGTGAATCTCTACTAATAAGACACTACAACCCATCAACCCATCAACCCATCAACCCATCATACTTGTACATGTCCGAACAGAGATAAAGTATTTTTGCTGTTTCTGCCGTAAGTATTATTATTTTTTTCTTTTTTTTCTTTGAGTGTGAACAAAGAATAGAGAGTGAAGACAGTGAAAGGTCAAAATGAAAACAACAAGTCAAGTCAATTGAAAGAAAAAATTGAAAGACAAAGAAAAGAGAAAGAAATATTTAATTAAAGATTAATTAATTCCCCTATGATTAAATTTTATAATATGAATGATTTTATAAATAATAAAATAAAACTACATTATTTTCAGCTAATAAATGACAGTCGAGATGGGTTCCATGTGTTCGTGTTTAATGAAGCCACGGTTATTATTTATTTTCATTTATAAAATAGTGTTCTTTTAAATTTTAATATTATACTTATATCAAAATTTGTACTTATTTTTTAAAAATTAAATGTTTTTTAGTATTAATAAAAATCTTAATAATTTATAATTACTTTAAAATTATTATAAATATTATATTGACTAATTGATAAAATGAAATCCGTATGAAAATTTTTTATTGAAAACGAAACTCATCCATTTTAAAATATATTAAAAGACAATATATTTCGATGCATCTACCGTCATCTTCAGGTCACTGATTAATATTCAATTCACCTGTATATAAATACAAAAATGATGATTATGTAATCGATTGCATGAAATCACGCTAATCAAAAATTCTCAATAAGCTGGTTGAGACTGCCGATTGAACATTGATTTTAGCAATGTGACCTAATTAACAATGCTTCACACGACACTCTCTCCCAATAACTGTCAAAATGCTTACACAGAATTTTGAAATTATCAAAATTAACATCACATTTACATTTTTCCTATGTTCTGCAATATTACTCTTACTCTCTTTTTGACCATGTTCTTGAATTCGTTTACAGAGATGACGGGAAGTCTCTCCAATGTATCGCAGTGGCATCGCACCAATTACATTTATATTCATAAACAATATCAGAACAAAGTGTTGAAGGTGTAATAGATTTATTACTGAACATATTTTGAATTTTATGAGATTGTGATATAATTTTAAAATTTAATTCATTATTAGTTGCTTTCGTCAATGTTTATTATTTTAAATAATATAATGTTATTATTTTTTCGATTATTTTCTAAAATAATAATTATTATAAAGGCTATTTAAACACATTTATTGATAAATAATTGTAAATATACAAATTTATTTTTAAAATTGATTTAAGAAAAAAATTATTTCTCAAAAAATCGTGACTAAAATAGGATTTTTTAATTCTGAGCAAAATAATGAGTGAATTTTGATCTATTTAGAAATTATATAAGTAAATTTTATAAAATATCTACACAGCAACAGTGAATAAAAGAAATCATGTAGCAATTTCTTTGTAAAAGTATAAATTCTTTTATAAAAGGAAAGAATACTTTTATTTTTGGCAAAAGTATTCAATAATTAAAAATAACAGAAATTAACTAATATATATATATATATATATATATATATATATAGCCTGCAAAAGTTTGAAATCACTTTGAAAAATCATCTTTTTTGTATTTGTCAATTATATCATCGTTCTCAAACAGTTTTATGTAATGTAGTTTTATACAATGACACTTTGTTAATGACCTTTTACCATTGTCTTTTATTTATCATTTATTTATTTTTTGTGAATTTGTGTGGCTATCATCAAATTAAATGGCACAAAATATAAACAATATTTTATAAATATTGTACATAAAAAAGATCATTGAATAAGTCTCCGTTCTGATAAAAATATAAATGGTAGGAATATATATATATATATATATATATATATATATATATATACCGAATCATAATTATTGACTTAACATAATGAAAACAAAAAAATAGCTTTAAAATAACCATAAATTATTTCACAATTCAAGAGATTTTTCGTTCTTAACAGACCATCATTAGGTGAATCACCCATTGGTAGAACAGATTAATAAAATAACCAAAATTTGACCATGTGTTTTATTAAACACATGTGGCACGTTAATATTAATCACATTGGACGAAAATAACTTAACCTAGACTAGTAAAGCAATGTTTGCAACAAGGTAAAACAAATTTCTTGCATCCGTATGGGATAGCGGTCGGCAACCTGCGGCTCGGGAGCCTCATGTTGCTCTGGATATATAAATATACAGCTCCACGTAAAATTTTACAGCGGACGTCCAGTTATACGCTCAACATTAAATATTTTTTTGTTCTACACAAAAAATTGTAATAAGATGTTATCTAGTGGTCAAGTAAAAATTATAAATTTAAAAGAAACAACAATAAATATGTGCGTTAATTCAAAGTAAACTTTTGTTCAGTGTTTTTTAGAAAATAGTTTTTGTCTTAGCAAAAATCCCAACTACAATTTGAAGTCATTATAGAAGAAGGAAGTTGTTTAAAATAGTTAAAATTATTTTTATAACTTGGAAATAAAAAGTTCAAAAAAATAATAAAGTTCAAATCATACAGAAAAATAAAACGATTATTTAATTTCGTTCAAATAATTCTTCATTAATAAATACTGAAGCAGATAGTTTAATTTAGAAAATTTGTCACGTAAGTTTAAATGTATGGCCAAAATTTGTAATTTCCTAATTAGAAACTAATTTAAGAAACACCTTCATTACAAGGACATTAAATGCAATCCACAAAAAAAGCGCAGAAGCTACGACAAAGGTAGAGAGTTC
Source organism: Girardia tigrina (assembly GCA_001938485.1). Taxonomy (NCBI): domain Eukaryota; kingdom Metazoa; phylum Platyhelminthes; order Tricladida; family Dugesiidae; genus Girardia; species Girardia tigrina. The sequence continues at coordinate 11,224 of MQRK01183848.1, read as the reverse complement.
TGTAAATCATAGATAAATATATTTGCTGTCATCGCAGAGGCGACTGGAGTACCGAAATGTCTTATATGTCATGGAATATTTCAAAACATTAAAATATCGATCATTGGACGGCATTTCCAACAAGTACACAGGGCTTGTGCAGCCAAATATCTACTTGGAAATGAAAGAACTCGAGCGATTACATATTTGCTAGAAAATTAATCACAAATGAGTTCTCTTATGAAAAAAGCTTATGAACTCTGCTTTAAATACTACTCATGCAGGCTTTGTAGTCTCATACGAAATTTTTAAACGATGAAAACCTTTTACAGTCGGAGAATATATGAAAGAATGTTTCTTAATAACTGCGGGAAATTTATTTACTGATTTTAATTACAAGGTCGAAATAATTAAAAAATAAAGGACATTCCATTATCAACCAAAACTGTTAAATATCGAATAATTCGTATGGCAGTAAGCATCACAAAAAATTGTTGATATTTCTAACTCTCTAGCTTTGTATATTGCTATTGATGAATGTTGTGATGTAGATGACATAGCACAGGTTGCGTTTGTTTACAGGTATATCAAGAAGAATTATTAGAACTTATTCCACTTAACGGCCAAATAAGAGGAAAATATATTGAAAAGGTAGTATCTAATTGCATATTAAACAATGAGATTGAGCACGTAAAAGTGTGTCTATTGCCACAGATGGAGTTCTGAGTATGGTTGGATCTGTGAAAGGATTCATTCTACTATTTAAAAAGGAATTGTATCGTAAAATATTATCGTTTCACTGTACTATTCACCAAGAAGCCTTATGTGCACAAACTATTCAAAGTAAACTACTTATTGTAATGAATACGGTGATTAAAATTGTAAACACCTTAAAGGCCAGTGGATTAAATTACCAACAATTAAGCGAATTTTTGAAAGAATTTGACCATAAGTACACAGGTCTTCTTCTTCATAATAAAGTTTGATGGCTTTCGAAGTTCAAAGTATTTCGCCATTTTTCTGATTTTCTATCAGAAATAAAATTGTGGCTCGTGGAAAAAATCTTGTGATTATGGAGTTGTCTGATGATTATTAGCTAGAAGAAGATATACTTCATGACAGATTTAATGGTCCATTTTAATCACCTTAATATAAAATTACAAGAAACAGAAAACATAGCTATTTACCTTTTAAAAGAATGTCTTTCTTTTGTAAACAACTTAGCTTTATTTGCAAAGAATATAAAATCATAGAAATTACTTCAATTTCTGTTATTAAATGAGTTTATGAAGAAAGGTGGACAAATCAATTGTAAATATTTTATCAACACGCTAATGCAAATGCAATTTCATTTGCGAAACGTTTTCGAGAATTTCGATTTCAAAAACCAACTTTAAAATTTTTGACAAATCTTTTGGATTCAGATATTTCAATGTTAAATTTTACATAATTCCCCACCATAAATAGAGCTTCAATTTGAAGAAATAAAAACAAGAATATGTAGAAAGCTAAGCTTGTGAACCTTATCACAGCATTAGTAAGTTAAGAAAGGATAAATAAGGTACTTGCAGAAGATGAAAAATAATCTAAAATGAAAAAATTGAAAAAAACTGATAAATTAATTTTTAAACATAGAATAGTTTACCTGCAAGCTTCGGAGAGTTAAAAAACTTCGCTTTTAGCATTTTATTTATATCTGGTTCATCATATTTATGAGAGCAAATGTTTTTGAGCATGAATTTTTTTCAAAAAATAACCTTAGAAACAAATTGAATGATGAAAGTCTGCAATGTTGCATTAAATTAGAAATATCTAATTACAACCCGAAGGTAGACCAGCTTTCAGACATTCAAACACAAAAATCACATTAAATATTATATGCAAAATGTTATTTCTCATAATAAATTTCGATTCTTTTCTTTTTTGAAAAAAAATTATTTAATTTACACTACAAACTTCTAGATTAAATTATATTTTTTTAATTATAACAAAACTAAGGCTCATGAATTTTAATTTTTTAACAAATAGTAAAATTTTGCTCCGACCAGCAAAAAGGTTTCCGATCACTGGTATAAGACTATGAATGAATGGAAAATGATCACCGTTTACATCCCTTAATCATAAAGATCGTAAACCGAGTTAAAATCAGTCTGAAACTGTTGATCAAGCCGTCAAAAAACAATAAAATAAATGCCAAGGTTATGGAATCCGTATTTTGGGACACGCACATTATTTTGTTTATCGACAATAAAAGATAAAAATATTAACAATAAATATTATATGACATTAGTAGATTGCTTGAGTTGATAAAGAACAAATTGTCTTACATGTAAAAGATAAACTTTTTATTTCATCAAGACAATGTAGTGTCCCGCTTAAAAATTGCTTATTAAAATGAATGAGCGCTCTTAAAATTGCTGCCCTTTCTTCATGTTCATCACTATTAAGAACACCAACAGGGGTTTTCGAACTTTTATTTTCCATACAATCAGAATTGTCTTTTGGACAACTCTCAGCGAAACTCTCGTCATTCGACATCGTTCTAAATTGATAACTTTTAGTTAATGTTTGTTAATAAACAACTATTCGAACAAATTTTTCATTATTTTTTGATTTTATTTTTAAAGTTCAAATTTGTAATTTTATTATTAATTTTATTTAAAAATTATTTTATTGAAAGAAGGAACATTTATTTAATTCAAAACTTAGTTAAAACTATTTACTTTATTTAAATTTTAATATGAAAATTTGAAACGATTTAATATTTTTAATGTTTTTACATATCTCATGCTGTACTTTAAAATATAAATTATACTCGAATAATTATTTATCGTGAACATCTAAAATATCAATTTTCCATCTGGGTGGGAGAAACACATTTCCAAATACTAAACTCAATATACAAAATTCACAAACCAATTTCAACATACCAAATTTAAAATATTCCTCACAATCACATTTGGACGACAACATTTAAAAGGTTTTTGTAGACATATAAAAGAGGAAATGTTATTTATATGAAAAAGTGATTGTTTAATTTGAGATCTGGTTTTAGAACAAAAGCCAATTGTTCTACAAAAAAGTTTTTTTGGAAAGTTAGAGGATCAAAAGAACGTATTACTGTTGAAGAAGAGATGAACAACGAAACAAGATAAATGGACAAAAAATGATTTTCTTCGTAAAACCGAAGACTCATTTGAGTGATATTTTATAATTAACAAAACATCATTAAAAAAAATGAAAATGAAAATTTTCTTCATTTGAAAAGAACTTTGTATTTTTGTCTTTGAAGAAATAAACCTAAAAAAAAGAAATAATAGCAAAATATTTCTTTAAATTATTAAAATAATATTCAAAATTGAGATTATAATTATGGTATTTTGTGGTTAAAACAATGATAATTTTCAAATGATATAATTATTAGTTTATTCTCTCGGAATCTGTTTTATCAAAAATCGTACATAATATTTTTTTCAATAAGAATATTGTTTAATAATATAATTTATTTAATATTCTTATTGTTAGAAAAAATAATTTTATTATTAATTAATTTTTTTCAGGGATCATTTATGGCTCATTTTCAAAATTCCCTGTCAGAAAACATGTTATGGGCAAAGAATATTGATACCTTTCTTAAATCTATTCAAGATGGTCGAATCATTATTTTTTTATATAAAGTAATATTATATTTTTTTATTTGATGAGATTATTAACTGCTACATATTTTATTTCTAAAACAATGAATATTTTTTTATATTTTAAATATAATTATTATTATATCGACCGGACAATTCAAATCGGGTGCTGGAAAACTCGCCGAATTGGCGAATCGTCCCAAACTTGTCGAGGAAAAAAATTGACAACTCGCCGAAACTTTTAAATTAAGTTATGTAATTTCTCAATAACTTAATTACAGCAATACATTTTATGGTGAAACCAAGTCACAGAATCAATAAATTTGGTGAGGCGACTTTACCGCGGACGACTTTACCGCGGCGACTTTACCGCGGACGACTTTACAGCGGGCGACTTTTAAAAATTTTCAATATTGATATTAAATAATTAAATAAATTCAATTTTCTTAAAATTTTTTATTAAGATATTTTTTGCCATTATTACCGAATAATACTTTATTAAAATATAATATTTAT
>MQRK01183804.1:68742-78841 GCA_001938485.1 Girardia tigrina | reverse complement strand
AACTGTTAAGCTACACATTTTGGCAAAATTTCATTAATATATTTAATACCATTCAAGAGATATAGCCAATTTTCACTTCGTCCGGTTATTTTTGAGCGCTACTGTATATATATATTAAAATAACAATGTATCAATATTGATAGTTTAAAATAATTAATTCATGAAAAGGTTTTTTAACAGAATCAAGAATGATAAATATTCAGTATGAAAATTTTGTATTACTTTAAACGTAATTAAATCGGTTGTATCAGCAAATATTGAAACCAAAGAGATCAAGTTTAAGTAAATAAGAATCCAGTTAATTTTATTTCATTTTAATATATACTTTCTGAAAAAAACATCTAGCAATCTTCTGTAATCTACATTATTTGACAATATGTGATTTTTGTACCGAGTTGAATGTTTATTTGTATAAAAGAACAGTCAAGAGAAAAAAGAATGACCTGAAGATTTAATATTAATACAAAAATTTTACGACAGAGAAGATTGTAAATATAAATCGTTAAAGATATTTAGGAAAACCTAGAAAATCAATTTCATATTTTAAAACTTCTGATATAAATATATAAAAAAATCTCATATAATGTTTTTATATACATATAATATTATATGTTTTTATTGATTATTTTTATTCATACAAATATTGTCGCTAAATTGTTTCATCGGCAAAACATATCGCGATTTTTTCGTCATTGTGATTGTCTTTCATTCGCTCTAGATCAAATCAATAAAAGTCCGAGAATATAATGTCGAAGTGCTCTTTTTTAAATTACCCTCTTCTCGTCCTGATTATTTTCTTAACCGCTGGTCCAAAGAATTATAAACAAATATTCTTTTCCTTGGTCAACAAATTTTAGACAATTAATCGTATTATATTTACACTGTTTTTTCCGTATTATTCCGTTTCTGGGTATATTGTGATTCATAAACTTTCTTTTCCTCTTCTGTTTCCCTTTTATCGTTGATAATTACAAATATATTATTTATATCAATTCTTGAATTATGGTAATGGACTACTTAACAAAGCTATATAAGTAAAAACGTTTGTTTTAGTTCTAGATTTTTTCTACCTTGTCTTTTTTTTGGAAAAAGATATTTAATTATTAAAATGAAACATATTTTTTATATACAAACCTGTGTTATTAAAGAAGATTATAAAAAAGTATGAATCTTTTAGTACACAAAGATATTACAAAAGTCACAAGAAAAAGCAAAAATCATGTCACAATCTTGTGTAGATCAAAATTTGGGGACGAAGAAAGGGAATCGGTTCTCATTTGGGTGAAAATGGTTAATTGAATAAAAACAACTGACAATCGATTTCTGTGGGTAACTTCGCTAATTATTATCAATTCAGATATCTTAAAATTATTAAAAAATGGTTTAATTCAGAAATATTAGATTTTTTTGCTCTTTCTTCTAAAAAATTACTTTTTAAAAATGTTTTATTTAACCAGATTTGGTATGTGAGGAATATTTTCGAATGGTGTTTATTATATATTGTGTTTCGTGTGTTGCTTTTAGGATTGTGTTTCTCCTACCCAAATGGAAGATTGATATGTTAAATTTTTTGAATCGTCAGATTATTCGGACAATACTAAAATTTAAATGATTACTTTAAAATTAAATTATTATATTTTAATAAAAAGATAAATGATAATATTTTATCAAAATATTTTAAATATATTCGAAAGTGATTTAGCCTCTTAAACAATTATGTCTGCTATAGGCGCGCTGTACGATCCTGACCCAACTGATATAATGACGGCTATAGGTGCAGCGTAATACGATATTGTCACTTCGTTCTTTGTTACTTATTTTATCAACCGCACAATAATTTTCAAATTTATTCATTATGGACATTGACAAAACGATTTTCGTGTTTAAAAAAATAGTCAGATTCTGACCATTTTTCAGAAAAAAATGGTCGTTTAAGGGGTAAATATCTTAAAAGTGGATTGTTACATTAATATTTGTTTAATCATAGATAATGTATTTAAAATGAATATTTTTTTAAATAATTCTTCAATATTTTAGTAAAGAATTGTAATTTAAATTTGTTAGAATATTTTGAGGTTAAAAGAAATAGAATTTCAAATATATCAATCAAGAACGATTTTTAACTACGAAAGATTTTTAGAGAATTGTCCTGGAGGCACTTTGAGTTGTGATATCAATAAAAGTATTGGAAATCATATTGGTGTTTTTAATATTGTAGAAATTATTTTTTATGAAGTATCAGAAAGTTAAGTATAGAAAATTGATCCTTTTCTTGACCCTAGAAAAATATTTACATAATATCTTTGTAATTGTTTCAAATAAAGTTTTGATAAATAAAATTAACTTTTTCAATAATTTATTACGGAAAAGAAATTTCGAATCGGAAAAAAATTAAAGAAAAATAACCTAGACAATTATTCATTATTTCCCTAAAAAATATTTTAATAAAAGATAAATGCAAAATTTTACCAACGTTTGAGTTGGGCAAAAAAATCTTTTCAAAGAACCTTTGTAGTACGGCACCGTTATTAATTGAAGCTTAACTCATTAATCATTTGATGAGATCCATTCGAAAACATAATGATGAGACAGACTAAGTAAATTTTTTTTCAATTAAAGAAAATAAATTATAATCTTGGAAAATTATTTTTTATGAATATTAATTGAAGCGTCTGTTTTGTTTAGATTGGAATTGAAGAGAAATTTAAGAGAGCTTTATGATAATATTTGATACGACACATCTTTAAAATTTGGATTTATTTTTAAGTGATTGTTAATAACGATCTTTGGGTTCCAATTTTCTCCATAGGTAAAAATAATTTTTAATTTTTTTCTGTATATTTTTTGTATTTACATTTTAAAAATAATAGAATAAAATAATCAATAAATAAATGTATTTTAACAACTTTTTTAATTGTTACTGAATTTGCTTAAGTTCAACTTATAAAAAAAGATTTTTCAGGAAAATGTAATGGCTTTTGTGTCTTGCTTTTAGTAAATTTATACAACCGAGTAGAGTGAGACTATTAACAGAAGAAAAATGTTTTTTCGGTCTCAGCGTTTGATAATTGCAGTAAAGCATCCAATAGAGCTGAAGTCGGAACATAAAGGATTTACCAGACTTTTATGTAAGCCATTAGAGGAAATTACTTATCTATTAGTTTGTCAAGTATGAAATTTGTTGATGATTACAATAAATTCAAATAGGTATAAATTGACAAGGACTTAGCATTTTGTTGCTTAGTGTTTTTAGGTTTGATTACTAAATCACTTGGCTATTGAACACATCAATGAAAATGAATAAAAATTATTGATGACTTATTTTAATAATCAGTTTTTCTAAAAATTGAAAAGGCAGGAATTCTAACTATTATGAAGAACGAGTTCCTATGTGGAACCTCAGCATCAAAAATCATGCAAAACATCAATAGTGTATTTGGATACTGTGCTACTATGCAGCAGACAGTCTTAAATTCGATAAAGGTAATTTTAATCTCAATAATGAATCTCGGGGACGCCCAAGAACACAGGTAGAAAAAGACGAATTAAAAGTAACCGTGCAGTAAAGTAACCATCACAAAGTACGCATGATTTACTGCCAAAATTTGTTGTTACAAACAAAACAATATTGAATCACTTGTCTGTACTTGGTAAAGTGAAAAGGTTGTTATAAGTCGATTCTACATGAGTTAGAAGAAAAGAAGAAATAAAAGCGTTTAGATATTTGGTGAATGATGCTTTCTTATTATAATTATTATCACTTTTTGAAACGCATTGTTACTTGTGATGAAACGTAGATCAATTATAATAATTACAAACATTCAGCAAACTAGGTGGACACAAATGAAGCACAAAAACACAGTCCAAAGCACATCCTTCATCATAAAAAGCTGATTGTGAAGATTTGGTGGTCCGCCGCAGGTGTGATCCATTATGACTTCATCTAACGTCGTTCCTTGATAACAGCAGATGTTTATGGAAACAATTAAAAATTATTATGCGAAAACTCTAAGAAAACAGCCACGTTTGGTATACAGGTTGACTCCTATCTTGCTCTACGAAAATGCAAAACATCATATGACACTTTAAACGGTAACAAACTACAGGAACTTGAGTTGGAACTTTTGTACCATCCTCCATACTCCATTTCTCAATTTGATCAAATTTTGGATAGAAAAAAATTAAACTCTGATGATTCCGTAAAAATCGCTTTCCTGGAATTTATTGATTATCACCCACCAAATTTTTATTCAAATGGCCTCAACAAGCTGCCACTCAAATGACAAAAATGTGTTAAGAATATGGGTATATGCTATGATGAATTACATAAATATTTGTATTGGTAAATTATCGATAAACTATGACTTTAGTTTTACAAATTTAATACTTGAAGGACGAATAATAATTTTGAATTATAATTCAAAAGATCGTCTAATTGACATATAAACAAAATTATCGTATATTATTACGATGAAAATTTTTATTTTTTATTTGTTATCGGAAATACTGAGGAGAACAATAAATACAAATAATAATCTCAATTTGTTAATCTCAATTAAAGATATTGTTAAAGATATTAAATTATCATTAGATTATGAAGAACAAGAGGAAAAAACAAAGAAGAATTCAACCACAATGATTATGTTCTCGAGGATTTCATTCTTTATCACATATGTTCTCACCCTACGAAACTAAAAAGCGGATAAATTTAAAACTTTAAAATTAAAAAAAATTAATTTAAAACAATCAGAGTTCTTTTGAGCAAAAATCGAAACAAAATCATTTAAAATTTATACCGATGTTCAAGCGTAAAATTCTTCATTTTAAAGGTTTGCAATTTATGATAGGGTATTATTTTTCTTGGTGGTATTTATATTAATTATTAATAATAAAATTCAGCATATTTGTGTCTATATAAATGTTTATATAAATGAATTAGTATAGTGGGCATTATTATTTTTTAAGTATTATTATCAGTATTATTATTATCGGTCTATCTCACCTTGATCCAAATAATTTCTACTATTACCTTTTGGGATCATACTAGTAATAACACATCTTGAAATACTTTTATTATTTAGATTAATATTATAAATACTATAAATATCATAGCTATTATTAATATTTTTAGAGATTATTATAAATATAATAAGAATCCGATTGGCAAGTTCGACCAGTTTCATCCACTTGCAGTGATTGTCATTTTATGAGACAAATACCGTTCGTTATATCGAAACTGTTATCTGACCATATCCTTTCTTCTTTTCTTTTTTCTGAAGATATTCTTTTGTTCCACATGCTACACATTTCAAATAGAGACAATCTCTCCAAACATGTCTCGAATTTCTTTATACATAAACAATCTTTACATTTTTTAGGCTTGTCCGTCGAATATATTCAAAAGATCGGGTAGTCTGATACAACCGTAATACATTATATATTGGTTTTCTATTCTTAGGTACGACTATCTTTGTGATACAGTTATTGTTTTCAGGAATTTAACACTGAACTACATTTTGCTTGACTGCTTGTAAAGGACCCATTTCTGACACAATTTATATTGTATTTGTTATCACATTAAGTTATAAAGTTATTATCATTTGAATTTATGTTTGTTATTATCATTTATTCTATCATAATTATCATATGTATATGATGTTTTTATGCATGCTTTAATTATTATTATTATGTACAATTCATTAACATTATAATTTGCCTCGAGGCAGTAAAGAATTTAAAATTTAAAAAAATGCAATTTATATATTTGATCAATTTATTGATTGCAAATATATTATTAACACTTTGTAACATGGTGTGACCCTTCTGTAACAAACCGTTGTAACTCTTACAGGATCTATAACTATTAACATATCACATTTTAAATCACTGTTGCATATCTGTTACACATCGAGCATGTACCGTTGTGTAACAGATATGCAACAGTGATTTAAAATTTGATATGTTAATAGTTAGAGATCCTGTAAGAGTTACAACGGTTTGTTACAGAAGTCTCACACTATGTTACGAAGGGTTAAATTAAAATAAATGAATTAATTGTCTGTCATTATTTTGTAAAGTGTTTTTTGCCTCGTTTATTCCGAATCAAAATTTCTTTTTCGATCTAATCGTTTGGTCTCAATTGATAATATTTTTATCACGACAATTAAATCAGATCATTCCAATTGACTTTGACTTGCATCCCGAATTTGATCCGAACACCGTGAGACTGGCATCATTTCTCCAAATCTCAGTCGAAACTCTTCCACAATAAAACCGAAATCTCAGAAGACAATTACCTGTGAACTGTAACCTATTAAATCTCAGACGAATATATTCAGCAACAAATTTTTTATCGAAATTTTTTACAACTGGATTGGACGAGTGTTGCAGATTTTAAAGTTATTAATTTTGATCGTCATTTAAGGTCCACAGCTAATTTTTCCTGTTTTTATTGTGATCAATAATTGTTTCTTTTTATATCTATCATTTATTTGAATAAGATAGTTTGTTGATTATTGTATGTTATTAATTTAATCATATTTGAACTACCAAATTTCATAACAACTGATATTATTTGTTACATCTTATTTGAATAAAAGTAAATCCGCAATTACTCTATAATAGGATAATTAAACCTGTTTATTTAAATTGCTGATCTGTTTTATCATAGATGTTGTAGAAATTTTGTTTGTTCTTTAAGTAGTAATTGTTAAATATTGTTCCGATAAATAACAGCTGTCTCAGAAGCTTCTGCTTCCGAATGGAAGAATAAATAAGAATATCAGAAGAATAATACTCTCCAGAAGCTCTTCAATCTTAATTAAAGGTTAATGAAATAAACTTTTCAATATGTTTATTGGAGCCTTAATTTACTTTATCATTTATAACATATCGAGGAAAACATAAATAAATCTAAATAATTTACCTCAATTCCTTATAATAAAACACACTGCAAGATATTTTAATATATTTATAAATATATAAAATAAATGTTTGAAGCTAATTTTATGCTCTGATTAAACACTTATTATTATTGTAAACTTCTGATAATCTAAAAGTTAAATTGTAGTTTAATTTAAAGTATATTAACACAAATTGGATATCCTACAATATTTTACGTTAACCTTTTTAATGCTTTTGTAGCTTCTGGAGAGTATTATTCTTCTGAAAGTTTAGCTTCTACATAGATAATTTAACTATTTTTTTCTCATCTGAATTTAGAACAAAAATTGACTTAGTAATATTATTACTTTCTGAATTCCATCTGTAAGAATGAATAATTATCAATAATCTATTTTATGTTAAAATACAAATGATAAAGATTTAGCATAGTTCCTGAAAACAAGCGTTCAAGTTAATGAGCACTTGATGGTCTCTGCTCAATCAGCATATGAGGAAAGCGAAAATAACCAACAATCCTTAGGTAAAGGGTTAGGATTTAAAAGAAAAACATAATTTGTTGATTATAATTTTTCTTTTTTTAATTAAATCTTTTAATAAAAACTACTTATGTTAAAAGTAATTAAATAAAAATTAAAAAAAGTTAAGTGAATCCATTAAGGATGTACTTGTTTATTTTTAAACATACTTTCAAATAATAATTAAAGTCATTATTTTGCCGAGAGATGTTTTAAAATGAGTTTCCTACAACATTTTTTATGAAAAATCTTAATTACCAATTCTTTTAATTAATTTTGTTTCATTCTATATTGCTTTTTTTCAATTATTCATTATTGAAGAAGTTTTTTACTTGACTTCTTTTTCAAAATGAAAGATAAAATATTTGAAGTCAAACTTATCTGTTTGTAGTAAAAAGTTAAAATGAATAATAATATAGATTCTAAAATGTTCTTTAATGATGATCTGTTTTAACATAAAATATAACAATTTTCTGTTATTTAATTATTTACTTATTATTCTCTAAGGAGACTCTTCAAAATCAGTTCCACTAAGTAGTTTGGTATGATGCATACTTCTCACAGTTTAATACTTTGACAACCGTGTCGAGTAGAGCCAGCAACCTTTTTTTTCTTTCCTTAAGTCCCGGTAAGTCATTTCAGCTAACATGAAGTTAAATGCTCCACGGTCAAAAACAGTTAATCATGAGATTTTATACACAGTTTGAGCTCATAATTCCTATTGCTAGTAGCGTGGATATCATTTTCGATATTTGAATTAGGATTCATAATTATTAGGTGTATAACTTAGTTTTTTGGATTTTCTAAGAGATTATGTAACCTTTGTAATAAGCATTATTTTACAGTCGTACGTACAGATTTTTAAAGTGCTGAAATCGAGGCATTAAAATTAAGTAGGTCATTGACCTTAAATGCGTCATAAACATATTTTTAATCACGTTTTAGCATGACAACTTTCATACCAACAAAACAGCATTTGCGGGAACCACTACTGTTTTGCTTTAATCAAAAGAAAAAAGCTGTAGACAGTTTTCAGCGTCTTGAAGAAACTTATGGTCAACATGCACCAACTCAACAGACTTGCGAGAACTGGTGTAAACTTTTCAAAAGTGGAGATTTCGACGTAAGTGACAAAGAGCGTTCTGGTCAACCAAAAAGATTCGAAGATGAAGATTTAGAATCATTACTGAAGGAAGATTCTACTCAAACAGAGAAAGAGCTTGCAAAACAGTTAAATGTTACTCAAGTAAACGTCTACATGCTATGAAAATGATTCAAAAAGAAGGAAAATGGATACCACATGAATTGAATCAAGCCAACATTGAAAGTCGATTACTGATATTCAATTCATTGCTTACAAGACAACGAAGATGGTCGTTTTTGCATAATATTGTGACTGGAGACGAAAAATGGATTTATTATGTTAACTCTAAACGCAAGAAATTGTGGGTTCATCCCGGCGAACCGTCCACGTCAACAGTAAAAAGAAACATTCATGGAAGCAAGGTTATGTTTTGCATTTGGTGAGATCAGAAAGGTGTACTGTACTATGAGCTGCTGAATTCGAATGAAAATGTTAATGCAGAACGTTACCAACAACAGTTAATGAAATTGAATGATGCATTGAAGGAAAAACGTCCTATTCCAGCCAACAAACAGCGCACAGTGATTTTGCTCCATGACAATGCTCGGCCACATGTCGCAAAACAAGTAAAAAAACACGTTGGAAGCACTTAAATGGGAAATTCTACCACATGCTGCCAATTCACCAGATTGTGCCCCATCAGATTATCATCTGTTCCGATCAATGCAAAGCGCTCTTCGGGACCAGCCCTTCAGAAACCAGGAACATATAAAAAATGGCTGGAACAATGGATCACATCAAAAGACCAAAACTTTTTTTTCGATGGAATTCATAATTTTCCTGAAAGATGGTCGAAAGTCATAATTAACGATGGAAAATATTTTGATTAGAATAAAACTTATTATGTCATATAAATAAACTTGTCTGTTCTGCAAAAAAAATCCAAAAAACTAAGTCATAGTTTAAGTCATAACTAACTAATCTTTTCTAATTTATCTTTTAAAATCATTTCACATTTAATTCTATCATTTTTAAAAATTAATTTTACCTCAAATTTATTATTTCCAGAGATTATTTCAATTATATTAGTAATCTAAAATTCAAAATTTAATTTTAAATATTTTTTTAACAAAATTATAAATTATGTTAAAAAATTTTAATTATTTCTAAATTAGTACAATTTGTCAGCGAAACGAAAACGAACTAACTAAAATTAAGCTATAGAAAGATATTGTACCAAACTGATATTTCCTACAAAGAAAAACATTTTGACTGCGACCATCAATTTGTTAAAATCTAACAGAAATATATTAAAATTCAGAGATTTTTTACGTCTTGTTGATAATTGAAGGGATAAATATAAAAAAAACAATAAGTATTAATCAAATTGTCGTGCTTCAGTAATTTCCTTTCTCAAAAAAACTATTTAAAAAAAGATGAAAAAAATAAATGTGGTTGCATAAATGCATGTAAAAAAATTGAAAATTTAAATGGAATAAAGATTTTTAACATTTGTTGTATTTTTGTTTGTGATGCGTTTCAATAAAACGATACTCATTGTTGAATATTTTAACGCGAATACAACTTATGGGTGATC
>MQRK01183804.1:39143-60915 GCA_001938485.1 Girardia tigrina | reverse complement strand
AATAATATATCTGTCAAGAAATGCCTTATTTATTTTCATACGATAGTTCAAAGTTAAGTTATACGCGATTGAAATGTAAGGTGTGAAGTTTGACCCGTTTCATATCGAACAACCTAATACTTTTACCTTATATACTTTCTATCTTTTATCATTTATTCATGAACTCATTTTTATACTCACAGATGTTAACGTAGCAAAAAATTAAAGAATATCATTTAATTTATTTCGAAAAATAAAAAATTAAATTGTTGAAAATTAAAATAAAATTTTCAAATTAGTTAAAATATGTTTATGCATATATTCTTCAAAAAATCATTTTTGTGTCAAATTTCGCTCTAAAAAATCTTTAAATATAATTTAATAATTATTCAGTTCTTTTATTGTTTATTCATGTTACCGGGTTATCTTCCTTCTTTAATTTTGTAGAGCCTATAAAGTTTCAAAACTGTAATAAATTTGAAGTTAATACATTATCTTTATATAAAGAAATCTGAGATAACGAAAAACTGAATAAAACGTATATGTTATTTAACCACCATGACGGAATATTTTGTATATTGTTAAATTTCTTTTAATCCCGTGAACTTTGTGAATCTTGAATTTCCCCTTTGATGAAAATTGATTGAGATATATCTCAAACATATATAATCATTTATATAAATAAAATATTTATTTAATGCAGATTTTATTTATTACTTTCTCTCTCAATGTACCTTACAGGAGAACTATTCATTTTACAGTTGCTCCAACAGATGAGAGAAGTAGTATAACAACATTTTGTATGATAATATATTAATAAGAAGAAGAAAAATAAGAAAATTAGTTATGTTTGACTTACTTGAAAACTTATTAAAAATAAAATGCAAATACCACCGAGTTGGAAAAAGATAATAACTAAAAAAATAATTATTATCAATTCAGCATGGCGACCGAAACTAAAAGTCCTTATCAAAATAAAGTGTCAAATAGATTAAGGAAAGTTTATACTAGAATTTTCAAATTATTCTAAATAGATAAAAACCCCTTTTAAACCTATAATATTGTCATCACTTAAGTCAATTGAAAATATTAGTCAATAACAAAAGAATAAATGTTCCAAATGTTGATTTATGTTTCTTTTATTTACAAGGTTAATTAGAAGAAGGATAATAGAATCAAAATTTTGCAGGGATTTTACTTATTAAGGATGACTAATGTCCCACAGCTGTTATAAACGGTAAGATAAACACATTCCTATCCTCAAAAACTGCACAGCTTCCTAATACTGCTATGGGAGTAGGTGGAAAATGGGCATTCGACACACAAGACACCCCCGGGGGGTAGCCTGTTGCCATGGTAAGTTACCATAGCAACGGTCCCGGTTACCATAGCAATGGTTCCGATCACCTTGAGAACGCTTCTAATTGGTTCCTGGGTCACCAGCAACGGTTCTGGTCCCAATAGCAACGGTAATCAAGAGCGTTTTTCATTAGCAACGGATACAATGATTCAAAACGGTTACCGCATCCATAGCAACAGAGACCCTTTCCTTAGCAACCGAAGAAAAAAGTGCTAATCGATCGCTACACAGTGTCTAAATGTGCTAATCGATAGTGCACATTGTGCCGCACATTTCTAATGTGCTAGCACAGTGCTTTTTAAGTTGCAAAATCAATACTTAAAATTTTTCAAAAGTACTAGTGTCAAAAATCGATATCATGTGTTTGATGCACATTTTGATTCTCTATCTGAATGTGCAATTAGAAATTTCATATACTGATTACTTTTTCCTATAATTGGCATAATGTGCAAATTTACACAAAATGCACATCGAGTTTAGAGTTACAAGGAAGCAAAATATCAAAAATGTGCTGATGCACTTAAATAGTAACCCATATACATACGCCTATTTTTCAAGCATATACGGCGAATAATTCTTTCAGAACGTTTTGGTAATTTTGAAGATCGTCCACTACGTTTTTTATCTTCATGAATACCTAATGTCTTGAACTTATGTACAATTTTTTAAATGCCCCGCTTTGAAACAATAATACCATGTCTAACCTTCATAATTTCTTGTATCCGACTTCGTTCATTAATTCTATAATAATAATCCTAAACCTTATATCTGTATTGCGAGTTGTCATTGAATCTAAAAGATAGACATTTAATTAATTCATCCTAAAAAAAGATAGTCTTGATATTTCTATTTTAAATTTACTAAAATTATTTAAATTAAAGCCTTTAAACAAATTAAAAAATTTAATAAATAGCATAAATCAAAATTTCAATGGGTGCGAACAGACTTTTGGAACGCACTGTACATTCAGATTCCACATCAACATTTTTGAAATAGTGCTGATAAATTGATTTGTTCGTATATATCTGAAACCCCTATGATATATGTATGTTGTTTACCATCAAACAATGCCTCCTGAATCGTCTAATGTACCTAATTATCAATCACAAGTACCATGGTTACCGTAACCAAGATACATACAAAAACATTTACACGTATTGGATTGAAACAAGTTATTCTCAAAGAAGGAAATATTTTAGGTTCATAATGATTCGCAGTCAAAGCATTGATATTTATGGGCTCATCATAATTACACGTCACTGTAATAAACTGTATTGTTACGACATGAATATAACATTATGACTTGCAGAAAACCGTTCTTCATGCACAACGTCCCGCACGCAAGAAAGCCTTGTCGAAAGTTTGTGGGGATAGTGAAACTCGACTATGCCCGTTAATGTTAAATAGGCTTCGAATGCACGTGAGACGAAAGCCTAGGAGAAGGTTCTCTCTGGATTGCGCCGTGATCCCGTCAAGATGAGCTCCTGAAACCCTGAAAAGCCCTAAAAAAGAAGAAAAATTAATTAACAAACTTAATTAGATTAATTAAAAAATTACCAAAATAATTCAGCATGAATTATGTGTCTCCTGATTTTGAACAAATAAACGGAGTTACTGCTAACCTACAACGAACATAATATAAACACGATTTACATGATAATGTATTACCTGCAATCACTGAAACGACAGCGTCATCCGCAGCGACTGGAAGCCCGAGGATAAAAAAATGTTATCAGAATAGATAAATCATAAATCGCGCAAACACTTACACCCTTCCCCTCTATCCTGTCACTGAACAGGATACCACAGTGCACAATTCACAATATAAACAAAATTGCGCGAACAAGAGACAGTAAGATAACGGATCACCAGCATGTGGGCAGCAATTACAGAATGAACGCAACCAAAGTGAATAGTTTCGCAACTATCTAGAATAAATAATTAAAGACGAACAGAAATCGTAAGATAAGCAAACCAGTGATGGTTTGACCCGAGCGGATGGAAATCAACCCAGTAAGGTGATAAGAGACGTCCATACTGATAAATATCGACAAAACGAACTAACAAATGTCGCGAGGTAATTAAAAGTAATCGGCAATGATTGCAGACATACATAAAGGTGACACTGCTTTTCCCCAATCAAACAAGTAAAATAGTATATAGATGTGCAGACGCGGCTGTGAGTCTCGGGCATTGCACAAAAAAATGAAGTATAAATAGTGAATGAAGTTCGCGTACTTCACACACTACACACAGCACACATTTTACCATACTATCTTGCAAACACAATTATAAACACACAATTTTACAAACCCAATTTTTAACACGACTATTCGATTTACTCTCTGAAAAGTATTTTACACGATCACATTTATTTTGGCGGGGACAATTAATTATCACAGCATCCACATTTGAGGTATATTTTCTTGTCTCGCATCAAATTTTGGTTATTTAATATTTTATATAATTTATTTGGATATTTGGGGTTTTATTATGATCGTTTATTTTATAAATATAAATTTTATTCATTATTGGTGATTGAAGATAAACGTTATTCGTTTTGGGGGTTTTGTACATCCACTTACATCACGATGTGTCTAAGCAACGGAGCGGGTCGAGTTGTTATGAGACAAAAGACGGAGAAATCCATTTTTAATCAACGTAATTTCGGAGATGAGGGAAAGCAAAGAGAGCTAATCGTGAGTCATGCGTAGGGGAAAATGGAGTGAATCAGCGGCGGTGTAAATAGAGTACGATGTAAATACGATAGGCGATTGTAAATAATTTGGCAATTTTATAGAATCTTGAAAGCTAATTATTCAATGGAACTTTATTTAGATTATAATTCCATTGTTACTAATTTTGGGTTTCGGTTTATTTAATTTTATTTTAATTTTCAGGCTCTTAATTAATTCACCTAGTTTTGTAAATAATTATTGATAAAACGAAGTCCGGACGAAAATCTTCTTTTAATAACCAAAGTCATCCATTTAAAAATATATTTTAAGACAATATATTTCGACGGATCTACCGACATCTTCAGGTCACTAGTTAATAATCAATTCACCTGTATATAAATACAAAAATGATGATTATGTAATCGATTGCATGAAATCATGCTAATCAAAAATTTTGAATAAGCTGGTTGAGACTGCCGATTGAACATTGATTTTAGGGCAACGTGACCTAATTAACAATGCTTCACACGACACTCTCTCCCAATAACTGTCAAAATGCTTACACAGAATTTTGAAATTATCAAGCATGATTTCATGCAATCGATTACCTAATCATCTACCCCTTCAGACACTGCAGCTACCGGCCGGGGCATTCTCAATGCTGGTTTAGAGCCCGAAGGCACTCCGAAGTGTACACTGCTCGCAGATGTACGTGGAGGAGGCACGTCCGTTCACTCTGTTGTATATAAAATATAGGTTGTCGTTAATCTCTAAAAGCAACTGGGGGCTCTGAGTCCACAAAAATGTTGAAAAAAGGTGGAACACAACAGTATATTGACATTGGTGATATTGAATGGTAAAGTGGATGGATCAATTGGTTGTTTACAACCCATTATTCGACATTTTCCATTGCGAAAGAATATGATGGTATAATCTAGACTAGCCAGGAAAGTGTAAAATAGTGCCAAAATGGAGGTCTTTCAGACAATCTTGAGTAATTCCTTTATAATTGATATAACGCAGTATTTGTTAAAAATAAATGTCACTGTATCCATCATAATTCAAATTCCCGTCTTGTAACTATTTATTACAATTGATACATTAAAAAAATTAATACCAAGTCTTAGTTTTGCTATTTTAAAAGTAATAAGTAATATTAATATAATAAATTATTTTGTTTTTAATGCATCAAATAAAATAAATACAATAAATGTTATGATATATCACAACATTCAGACATTTTGTCATTATTTCAAAATCCGTTTGACAAATCAAGTTGCTCCTGCTGAAATGAAGTGGAAGTTTAAAACCTTTAATGAACTTAACCAGGTAACTGAAGAAAAGAAGATTGATGATGAGACAATTAATGGACCTAACCAATTAAGTGAAGAGATAAATGCTGATCAACCTAATCTAGTCGAACCAGTTAGACCAGTAGGGCGGCCTAGACTAGTCAGGCTTCCTAGGCTAGTTGGACAACTAATAGTAGCTAAGGATAGCCTGGCTAGCCTAGGTACTCAGACAACCAAAGATATCCAGGCACCAAGTGATGAAGCCTTTGTAGTTAGGATAACCAAGCTAGTTATTTTCAACCAAAACAAAGAGATGCTCCACAAAAATCTTACTCGCCATGGGTTTCTACATCAACAACATATAGAGGATATCAGATTAACTTGTTGAAATATCCGAAATCAATTAAATTGAGGGATCCGGTATATGTTAGAAAGAGCAAATTTAGCTATCGTGTAAAGAAGATTAGTGATGGCAATTATGATCTTTTGAATATTGCCCTACAAGAAGTTGTAACAAGACCAGATGGTAGGCTGTGTGAATATCGAGAACAATATTTTTGATCAGATGAGGGGTTAAAATTCAGAGATTTTATAGATCATGAAAAACCAACATTGGACTTATCTAATTATACTATGGTATTTATCGAAATATGCATACAAGGAAGAAAAGAAAGAAATGGTGAAAATTATCCAATATGGAAATTGTCAGAAATTCGTTGTATTTAATTGATGATACCAGTTGTATTGTAGTGTTAATAAATCTTGTAATAATTTAGTCTTGATGTTATATAAAATAGGTTAATACATGTGTTAAAATAGATATAGAAACACAAATGAAATATGTATTAGAGATAGTAAAGCTGAATTTAGAAATGAATGGAGAAATGTACTTGTTAAAGTGTTGTACGTTAATAAATGTTTTATATGTTACTTTCTGAAATGATTATTTGATTAACTTTTAATTGAATTAAAACGTAACAAGATTATATAGAACAAACATTTATTTACATATGTACAATATATACAAGTAGATCATTCACAAAAACAATGTCCATGAGGTAATGTACTTATTCCATCTCTCAAAATATATCGTTTATCGTCAAATCAGTCTAGGCTTTTCTTCCGCATCATTACTGTGGAGACTTGGTGTTCTCTTGATTGGATCCTTCGCATTTCAAAAATTATATTGATTTGTTCCCGCAGCACTTTCATATAATCATGGAATCCGATTTGGTTTGCTAACGTTGCCCGTTGAACTCCCTTTGTCCTCTTTTTGATCTTACCATCCACATCAATGGCATACATCTTAGACCGTAGTGCCACGAATCTAGAGATGATTTGACCATTGACTTCATCCTTAAACTTTCCAAGGACCTATTTATTTGATGTTGAATAATTTGAATGGCCCTTTGGATAGTCTGAGGTATCCATATGTTGAGCCATTTGAATTTATCCTCCTTATCTCGTCCCTGAGTACGCGCCTGATAATAAATGAATTTTAACTATAAATTAAATAAAGTATTGTTAGATAAAAGACAAAATTTTCACTATAAACATAAATTCAATAAAGAGTTGCTAGTAAGTCTAAATAATTAATTATTCTATTACACAGGAAAATAATAGATAGTTAATTAAAATAAATAAAATAGATTCATATTCACATTAAAACTCAGTAATAACAAATTATTCATAAAATAACTTTTTTGAGAGTAATAAAACACAACATATTATTAACAAAATGAAATAATCGAAGCTATGTATATTTAAAATTAAAAATATTAAAAAATCAAAAACGCTTCTGTAACTGTGTTTGCACTGTTGGGGAATGTACATGAAAAATATATTTTGTAAATAAGGTTATTTTTATTAAAATAAGTAAATAATATTAAAAGAATATTTACATACTTTTCGCGCAATTAAAATAATATTGTATTATTATTTATGTTGCGAATTAAGAAATATTAGAAAATTTTTTTAAATAAGGTTAAATTAAATATACACAAATTAAAATTTAGATATATTTAAATATGTAAAGTTTGTAAAAGAAATTTTAAAAATTATAAGATCTAATTAAATGGTTTAGAATTATGAATGTTTTGAGATAGTTTAAAATCCATTTGCTCAAAATGTAAGGGTAAATATATGGTTATTCATTTTCTGAGTTTATCATGACATGATTGACCAGACTTGACATAAACGCTGGTATGTTCAATCTTGTTGGTTTTTATAGACTGGTTCAAAATTTTTAATGTTAAGGTTTTTTTGCTGAATAGTTTTTTTGACAAAACAATTTAAAGTTAGTTTTTAATTTTGATTTTCAATTAATTTATAATTTATTTAGTTATTTTCAATACCCACTGCGAAATCATGACCATTCACCACATCAGAGATGTGTGATGGCAAACTGTCTTACTTACCTAGTGTGTAAGAGTCCATTAAACGGTACGTGACATTTTGGCTCAGGTCGTCTTGGCGCGACCATTTTGGCGCTGTATCAATTGTTGCCATTTTAATTAAAAATGCGTAATCAAAATTTCATTATTGACAGACCATAGGTATATTTAAAATCTCCAATAAAATTCAATATTTCTGTATATATTTCCGTATATAATTCCGTATATATTCCCTAAAATATTTTTTTAAAAAACAAATGGAAAATGTTCAGTCGAAGTGATGATAAGAAAAAATTACCCACGGAGGATACTTTTATGTTTTCGATAAGTTTAGCTCAGACCATTACAAGAAATTCTGGCGATGTGAACTGAAGAAGGAATGCAAGGCCCGTTTACACACGACTGTCGATAATGATCGTGTTCTGAAGCAGATGAACCAGCATAGTCACGGAAGTGATGCAGCGCAACTTCGAACTGTCATGATAATGACTGGAATCAAAAGGAGGGCAATAGATACAACTAAATTCCATCAGTTATCCTCAACAGTGCTCTCTAAGGAACTTCAACTGCCATTCAAGCGAAGATGCCAAAGAAAGACACAATTCGCAAGGTTATTCAGCGTCTTAGAAAACACAATCAAGCAGCTCCTCCACAACCGGTCGATCGAGCTTCAATTATCATTCCGGATGCATACAGAATTTACGAAGTTGCACCAGATCAGATGGAAGAATTTCTTTTATGTGATTCCAGAGAACAAGATGAAGATCGCATTTGTCTCTTTGGCCGACAGTCGAATGGTGATTGGAGTAACCAAATGGACAGACTGTATGTGGATGGAACATTTAACCTAGCTCCTGCTCCTTTTGCACAGATACATGTAATCATGACAAACAGAAGAGGATTTGTGCTAACGGTTCTATATGCTCTGCTACCGAACAAAGAAGGAAAAACATACCGACGATTGTTTGAAGCCATTAAAGAATTGGGGCCATATCTCAACCCGTCGTCAATTTCTATCGACTTTGAACAGGTTGCAATTAAAGCTATTCGGGCTGTGTTTCCGAATTGTGCAATCCATGGATGCCTCTTTCATTTGACGAAGAACATGCGGAAGAAGCTAGCAGATGAAGGTCTGCTTAGCCGATATAACATCGATCCTGAATTCAGTTTGTCTGTCAGAATGATAGTCGCTCTCTCCTTTATTTCATTCGAAGACCTTGATGGTGCTTTGGAGGCACTGGAAAACGAAATTATGGAGGACCTCACACCAATAATAGATTGGTTTGAGCATGTCTACATTGGACGTCAAAATCGTAACCAGACTCGACGTCGTACATTATTTCATTCTCATATGTGGTCTGTCTACGAGAGAACAGTGAATGGAGAGGATCGAACCAACAACTATGTGGAAGCAGCACATCGAAGATTGCAAGCCAAATTCGGGGTGGATCATCCAAGCATTTGGAAATTTATAGACTGGATTCTAGGTGTTCAAAAAGGACGTGGCCTTATATATGAACAATTCGTTCGTGGAGATCAGCCGCCTGTAAAGCGCAGAAAATATATGGCTGCAAATGCCAGGATCAGAACAATTGTTGGGACTTACAGAGAACGAGTACCTTAGAGGAATAGCACCTAATTTTTTGATGGACTAATAAACACGGAATTTTGATTTAATAAAAAATGTTTGAATAAATTTTTTTTGAATATCCATCTGTAGAAAACAGATTTTTTATAAACGCAAAAAAATGGGTTGGGAACTAAATAAGTTGCGAAAAAAATAAGGTGGGAACAGTTTACACAGCACCAAAACGACCTCACGCCAAAACGGCTTCGCGCCAAAACGACCTCGCACCCAAACGGCTTCGCGCCAAAACGACCTGCGCCAAAATGCTGGCGCCAAAATGGTCGCGCCAAAACGCCGGCGCCAAAATGTCCTGCTTCATCCATTAAATGTTTCAAAGCTTCCAAATGAATAGGGAAGGATGATGATGTACAGATTACGGTTTATCAGTGTCTTCAAACTAACTGTAATAATATTTGAGGTATTCTATATTAAAAATGGATAGCAACACAAACCTTAAACTCATTAGTAATATTATAAGAAGTCACAATTGTTACTTCTTTTACTGAATTTCTCTCTTGTGATCATTTTCTATTTCCTTTTAATCTCCCTCTATTCATTGTTAGAAAGTTAAAATAGTTACATGTATTTATATTCAATAGAAGAAGAACGCAATAATATTTATCGATAATATCTTAATCTTCATACTTTCATACTACTATGATTTTCAAATTTTTTATTATTTTCAAAATTAGAATTGTCTTTGGATAACTTTCAACAAAACTTTCAGCTGTTGACATCAAACTTTATTGTAAATATTTCAGAATACGTAATAAAATAATTATTCGAACTTTAATTTTTATTTTATACAATTAAATTAATATTATTATTAATTATTAATATTCATGATTACTCAACACACTCCTAGAAATCGAAAACCTTAATAAATTCTAATTAAGAACCAACCTAAATAAAAATAATTAAATGATTTTCACCTAAAAAAAACTTTGAATCGATCAAATCAATAACTTAATCTAAAATACAGGGAGACGCAAAATAAACTCCAAGGTACTTTTCTATTGGATCTTTTTATCCACCTACTTTTTCATAGGTAAAGTTTACATTTTTAGAATCCTGAGCGTCGCCAAATTCTGATGGTATATATAAAAATCGAAAAAAAACCATCAAAAATTAAAAAAAAAATTGAGACGAAAAATCTGGAGCGGAGAATTGTCAATTTGATTGAACATTTTTGCCAGTTTCAGTATATAAATAAAATATATAATTATAATAATTAAATTAAATAAATAAAGTAATTAAAAAAAATTAAATAAATAAATAAATAAAAATCAATTAAATTAAAGAAAAATAATTTAAAAGGTTAAAATAAAATTAATAATTGAACGATTCAATCCTATATTCATAATCTGCGTCAGTGCTCATTAATAAATTAATCGAGGAAATAATCGATATCGTTCGAACAGGCTGCAGTGACGATTAATTAAATTGTGAGCCTCATTTTTTATTTGTAATTTCAGTGTAATAAGTGGATTTGGGTGAATCTCTGACAACGGGTATGTATTTATTGTGTGATGAATGTGAATGTGCATTTTTTTTAATATGATTGGTTTGGGTGTGTATTTTTTTATGTGTGTGATTGTGAATTTTAATCACAATTTTTCAATGTCAATTTTTTAAATCGGTTTTTCAATAGCGGTTTGTTGAGGTAATAAAAAGGCAATTTTGAAGAAAGACAATTGTCAGAAAAGTGTGCCAGTTTTGTGTGATTAGTTGGTTAATAAAAAAAGGAAGATACCTTTTTTAGAATTTGTTGAAATAATGTCAAATTCGAAAAATTTAAATTGAGAAATATTTTGAAAACCGAATTTAATGTTCGATGGAAATTGTAATTTTGAGCGCTGTTGAAAGAGATTCTTACCGGTTTATACATTAAAATATTGCCGTATTTACTGCCACTACTGACTTCATTTGAAACTGAAATTGAAGTGTTCAATAAAGAACGAGAATTCAAAAAAATTTATGGAATCGGCCCAAATAGGAAAATCCAGACAAATAGTGGAGACACGGTTTCCTGTCAAAAATCTAACAAGCTTTTTATTCCATAAAAGCATAACAACAATTAATTATCGAATTTCAACTTGTCCTCCATCTCTAAGAAAACATTCATGCAAACGCCGTCTGTAGTCGGCCACAACGCGTTCACAAAGTGCGCGGTCTCCATGGATTTCATTGGCCACCCCTTCAATCGCTGCTCTCAACTCTTCGAGTGTGCTTGGACGTTGTTCGCGATGATAAATTCGATCTTTCATGTAGCCCCACAACCAATAGTCACATGCTGTAAGATCTGGTGAGCGAGGTGGCCATGTAACTGGAGCAGGATGCGCCCGTGTTCTGCGACCGATTTGGAAACTGTTGACCCAACAATTGAAGAAAATCTCCAAGAATGTGTGGCGGAGCTCCGACATGCTGCTCAATTAGAGAATTGAAATTCGGCCAAGTTTGAAGCTCTGGAATAACGTGCTCTTGATACAATTCAGTCATCCAACGACCATTGATTCTACGCTCATTTCCTTGTCGCTCGCAAAAGTATGGGCCAACAACCCCTTCGACACCAATTCCCATCCAAACTGTCAATTTTTGAGGATGAAGTCGACGAACATCAAACCAATGAGGATTTTCATCGGCCCACATGATCCAGTCTTGACGATTGACGTTTCCGTCCAAATGAAAGTGGGCTTCATCCACAAAAAGAAGATTGTTGAGTCTGTTTGCATCTTCATCCAATCGATCCAATTCGGTTCGAGCAAACTCAATTCGAGCTGCATAGTCGGTTTCCTCCAAGGCATTAGCCATTAGGGACGCATCTATAAGTCTTCTTTCAAAATTCGCTGCAAGCTTCTTTGTGACATACGAACTGTTCCGTGATCGTCTTCTTCGCTGTCAGTGTCGCCAGTTGAAATAAATGGATTGCGTCGAGTTGATAGATGACGGTTTGCAGTAAAGGCTTCACGGACGTCTTCAATGGCTTCTTTGATGTGAACACGTTTTGGCTGGTTCTTTACGCGCTCTCCATGGACACTTCCAGTCGCTCGAAAATCGTCAATCCATTTTACAATGACTCTTTTTTCCGGAATCTTTGCTCGACCATTTCTTGTTTCACTTCGGAATCGAGTTTTGAGCTGCGCATAATCATAGGCTTCCTCAACAAGCATCAAAACGAGATGAGCTTTTTGCTGATCCGTATACATCATTTGAATCAAATTTTAGGGTAAAACTTTCTAAGTTCATTAAAAAAAACGCTTGTTAAATTTTTCGTCTCAATATTTTTTTTAATTTTTGATGTTTTTTTCGATTTTTTTATATACCATCGAATTTGGCGACTCTCAGGATTCTAAAAATGTATACTTTACCTATAAAAAGTAGGTGGATAAAAAGATCCAATAGAAAAGTACCTTGGAGTTTATTTTGCAACACCCTGTATTACTTGAAAAATTATTTCAATGATTTTTATTTGAAAAAGTTTCATTCAATCGGTTTTAAAAATTACTAATTAACAAATAATATCAAAATTAATTACATTTTGATAATTAAAATTTTTAATCTATCTTATCTTGCAATCTCAAAAGTAAATCAATCCCGAACAATTACTAATCAGTAAGTACGAATATTCAAACTAATCTTTTTCTATCTGGATGGGAAAAACATTTCCAAATACAACATGCTAAATATTCCTCATAATAAACTATAAAACAGTTGTATTCTTTCAATAATTACAAATGCAATAAAAATTTTTTTTCTATTTTACAAAAAAATAATCAAAAAATAACAATGAATATTTTTGATAAAATAAAATTTATAATTTACTGGAAGTAACCAAAACTAACAATTATTTCTAAATAAACAAAATTAGACAAAAAATTAATTTGTTTAAATAATACTTTTTTTCTCGTTTTTCAATTCAAAATTCCAATGGGTGAATTATTTAAATGAATTATTAAAAAGAAAAATGATTTGTTTTCAATCGGTTTTGACGTTTAGAACGTACCCGAAGTGGTCGAACAGTTAAACGATCATCGAGATATCTCGAAATGGAAGACGAATACGAAGATGAAGTGCGACATTTTCTTTGATTTTCTATTGTGATTTGTGAAGAAAGTGCATGTGTTATATCGGATTTCTGTTAATGCCGAATTTACGAATTCGACAATTTTTTAAAATATATTTTAATTCAATCTTGAAATTAATATTAAAAATTGTGTTTTTAACATGAAGAAATATCAATTTAATATTATTAATTATATTTTAATTTAATTAATTATAATTTAATATTATTATGAATTATCAATTCGCACATTTAATTGATATTTTTTTTATTTTAATTTAATATTTATTCATTTTAAATTGATACTAATTCATTTTCGATAGGCAATTTTTCACTGATTTCATGAATTCGGCTATTACACAAATTCGGTGTAATATATATATATATATATATAAAATGGAAACATGTTGGATTAACTGAGACCTGATCCCAATTTATTATATTAAATTAAACGAAAATCCCTCGAATTAAATTTTAGTGAAATGATTAAATTTAATTAAAATATAAAAGCAAACAAAATAAAGCCGTTTTTCTCAGACATTCCATATTCAATCCACTCCATTCTTTGAAGTCGTCTGTCGGTACGGGGTCAAAACTGCATTACTTATAGATAGATATTATTTTAAAATAATTATTGAAATGATGATAAACTATAATATTATTTTGTAACTTTTATCTAAATTTAATAACCATAATTTTTAAAACGTTTAAAGTGAGAAACGATTAAATTAAACATGTAAAATAAAATGGAAATTTAATAAATGATGAAATAAAATCTTTGTGATGAAATTTTAATAAAAGACGAGTATAAAATTGTAATTCTTAGTAAATAACAGACTTACATTTCTACGAGCAATTGCACATTTGTCGCACTCATAAAATAAAGTTTTTATATTAAAACTTTTATATTAAGTGTTTATTCATTCTTTTTTTGGTTATTTGAAAATTTTCTTTATTTATTGCTGATAAAATTGGTAAATTATTTCAATTGTTTGTGTTTTTTTTAATTTTGTGATATATAAATATATTTTGTGACAAATTAAATAATCCAATAAAAAAAGGTACGACTGTTATACTGCCCCCATATATTATGTAATCTGTGAAGATTTATATATTTAATAATTTAAGATTAATTATTTATTTAATTACTTTAATTAATAATAATTTAATTATTTTTAATTAATTAATTATTTATTGTTTTATTGATTTAATTTAATAATTAATTTATTCTTTACTTTATTTACTTTTTATTCATTTATGTAATAATTGATTTATTGATTTACTAATTTATTAATTCAATGATTGAATAAATTATTTTTTTAATGAATGAATGAACTAATTTAAGAATGAATAAATAAATAAAGTAGTGAATCAATAAATCAATTATTACATAAATGAATAAAAAGTAAATAAGGTAAAGAATAAATTAATTATTAAATAAATTATTTAACAAATAAATGATTAAATTTTATTTAATTGATTCAAATTAATTTAATTAAATTTGATTTGATTGAATTTCAACCAATAATAATTAATTATTTCATCTTTTATTAGTTAATTAACAATTATATTCATCCACTCCGCCAGTTATTCCCCTAATTCGAAACGAAATTATGTAATCTACACAAATTACACAATATGTGGGGCCAGTATAACAGTCGTTCCTAAAAAAATTATATAATAGACAGTTTGACTAGAATCGTCTGTCCATTGTCTCTTTGGTCTTCGTCTTGGTCGTTTTCCTTCCACTCTTCCTTCAATAATGTTTTCACAGCCCCATTCGTGAACCTCACGAAGATCTCTTTGATTTCGTGCGAGTTGGACCTCTGTTTCTCACTCATTTAACCAATTTGCCCCCTAAAATCAAGTCAAAACGCGTTGAGCAGCATTCTAACTGAATCAATTTATCAAGTTGATACGCGAGTCGTGGTTTCCACCGATCGACCGTCATGAGCAGTGGCAACTCAAGGGCGGATCCAGGGGGATAAAAGGGGTATTTACCCCTCTATAGAATCTCAAATTTAAACCTAGAACAGTGTATCGGTATTGAGGGCTTTGGCGAAGAAGACTCAAATTTCATTGGTTCTTTTAATGTCTCTCTTGGAAATTTGTTTCTGCTATTTCTTTGAAAATCAATTTTTTGGTTAATATTTGATAATTTTTTTTAAAAAAATCCCAAATTATTTTAATTTCATTCTTTAATTTTTTTCCCATTAATATTTGCTAAATCTGAAATATTTTTCCTAAAAGGCAAATGAATTTTTTATTTTTTTTAATTAATCGATTATTAAAATTCAGTCTTATTTAAAAAAAGAATGTTTTAGAAATAAATTAACATTACTTATTAATAAGGCACTGCAAAAAAACAATGCGAATCTTTTTAGTATATAGAATTCGATTTTAAAATAGTATGAGAAAAATGGGATCCGATTGCGTGCAGGATTGACAATATAAGGGCTAATTAAGTATCATACCAGGTGTACTTGTTTGTAAATGCTTTTCGCAACCTTAACTTACTGAAAAACATTATTCGAAGTCGTAAACTGCGTCAATCTTAATTAGGTGAATATTTTAAATGAATACGGATGTAATTACATATCACGTAGCAGTTTTAGCATTCGTATAGCTGTCTTCAATTAGGTCAACCCGGAAATATTGCGCTCTGCGTTTTGATGAAGGAATTAAAATATGAGCTTTTTCTATATATTATCTCTTGCTATTTATAGATGGTGATCAAAGTGGTGTGTCAGAAACAAAAGAAATAATTTCACTTCTATCTCTTAAGCTTTGTTGTTAGACTTCCGTCAATTTTTTTTCTTATAATAATAGATCATGCTGTTTTTCAATATTAACCCGAATGGGGCCACCGTCCTTTTAAAAGAACACTGCGCAAATAATTTTTTACATCAATTTGACGACTCAGCAACAGGCGGCATTAGGTGCAATAGTCTTTGTATATATGAGTCATGAGTTTGAACTCTTCAGTTTATTATGTTTATCTTTACTCTGTATTTAGATATAATAAACCAGAATTAATATCAAAAATTCATTTTTTCTAAAGGAAATAGTTTCGGCCCCATTAGGGTTAAACATGGTTCAGATTTATTTCTGAGTATTTCCAACTTATACTGGGATTTAACTAATTTAAATATACCAAATAATTTTTAATGGGCCTAACGGTTATTTTCTTATTTTATGCTTAAATCCTGAATCCTGTAATTTTATAAAGTTTCATTAAAATAAATTGATTTTATATTTAATAAATTACTTACACTTTATTTTGGTTGTTCTTATAATTTTTTATACAATTTATCTTTATTCATTTTTAAAAGAATTTATAATGTTTTACGTTTAATATAATAATTTCGGATCATGTTTAAGTTACCCCATCTAGATGCGACGTTTAACATCCTTTATCAAACATTTTCATTTCCAATTGTCATTTCAGCCGACAAATCGCAGTGAAGACGAAGACGCTGATTTCAATTACGAAGACGACAATTCCGACGAGGAAAGTATCGACGAAAATTTGAATTTTGACGAAGAAAATACGAGAAATAGTTTCGATTGATTTTTGATAATTTGTCCTAGAAAATGCGTTTTTGTGCATTTAGGAAGATCGCAAAGAACGACGAGAGGCAGCAATCAAGAATTGACATGGAGGGATGGTAAATTGGTGACAGTGGCGGCGAGCGATCCACCGATCATCCATCCGATCATTGAAGGAGCGCGCTCTAAACAGAGAGGTTCGATTTAATTGAATACATGGTGCGTTCAAAAAGTACCCGACCAGACAAAGAAAATGAATTTCAAAAAAGGAAATTTTTATAACACAAAACAATCGTAACGTCCATTTTGCTGCACACACTTCCGCCAACGAATAATATTAGGGTGAACCAAAAGTTTTTTCGTATTTTCTACGTCTTTTTGTTCAGTTGTTTCTTATTACCAAATAAAGATATTTTATATACATGTGTTATATGTTTTTAAAGCTCTTGAACTGCTCTATCACAATATTTATTAAAACTTCTAATTAGTCGTTAATATAATTTTTATGGTCTTTAAGAAAAGTCATGGAAAATTTTGAAATTCGTGTTATTTTACGCCATTACTGGAAACAGGGCTTAAACACAACTGCAGCAACAAAGAAGATATGCGAAGTTAAAGGCGATAATATGGTCTCAAATTGTACTGCACAAAATTGGTTCAAAAGGTTCAACGAAGGCGACATTGACCTCGGAGACAATGCACGTTCAGGCCGACCTATCACCCTAGTAATTCGTGAAGCCATCGAGACAAATCCGTCAATAAGTACTCGCAGATTGTCGGCCGAACTCGATATTCCTCAAACATCCATTGTACGACACCTTCCGCTCTTGGCAAGGTCAATAGACGATGTCGAGAAGTGCCTCATGAATTGACACAAATTCAAGCCGAAAAACGTTTCGAAACTTGTCAAAAATTGTTTGAAAATCCGCGCGACGACCGTTTCATCCGTCGAATTGTAACTTGCGATGAAAAGTGGGTTTACTTCAGTAATCCAGACCAACAAAATCAATGGTTGGACCCCGGACAAATGGCGAAACCGGTAGCGAAACGAGATCGTTTCTCAAGGAAGGCACTTTTGTGTGTTTGGTGGAATTTCGAAGGCGTGATTCACTTCGAGCTGGTTCCAAATGGTCGTACCATAATGTCGGAATAGCGTTCGAAATTCTCAATGAAATCTTCCAAATCCGATTCTGATCCATTGAATTTTTCACATCCCATAATGTTCGTTGTCACATGAGCCGTGGTCGCCATATCACAATTTGAATGTAAACATTTATCGACAACACAAACGGATTCTTCACAACAATTTTCAGAGAGTATCTTTCTTTGATTGATATAGTTTTTGTTTATGTATTCAAATCTAAAAAAAATCAATGAATGGGAAAGTTTTTAATATTAATTTTTAATTTCTTAAATTTTATTGGATGAAAAGGCATTATGTAATTTTTTTAAATGAACATTAATTTTTAAAATATATTAAATTTCATATGTGAAAATCGTTTACTGAAAATATTATTAAAATTCATAATTATCAAACTTTAATTAATTAGTATTTAAAATTAATATCATTAAATTCAAATAATAAATCAATAAACATCAATCCCATCTGAGTAGGAAAGTCACAAATCAAAACATCATACAAACAACAAACTTACAACATTCCGAATTATCCCTCACACTAGTAATTAATAGTTTCAAAACGAAATTCAAGAAGCACAAAAATACGATTCTGACAATTTAATTCATAAAAATGTACATTTAATACATATAAATGTACTTAAACATCATAAAACATCTAAAATCGCAAAGGCTCTTTAGCAACAGTAGCCGGCAACTTCATGTGCATATTCGAGTAATAGTTTCTACAGTCCGTCGGTGTAACAGTAGCGATTTATTTCCCAATTACATCCACCAAAGAAAAATATTCGATGGATGTGTCAAAAAGTTTCTGGCCGAAAGCTTGACTTTCGAAGAGACCTCTTCTATGGGAGGTAGAAATATCAGGGTATGGTCAGTTCCCTCTAAAACCTCTGACAAGTCCTGCCTATGATGAATCCTAGCATTATCCGTAACCAACCAATTCGAATTCAACGCTTTTTCCTCGAGCTTTTGAAATAAATTTCTCAAGAAGTTACTAAAAATTACAGAACTCACCGCCGATTTTTGGATTATTTCATGGTATATTATCCCTTCCGCATTTATCCAAGTTTCCAAACGAAACGTTTCTTCCTCTGTTTGTTGGAACCGTCAAATCGCTGATGTGTTGACAATTGATCTTGCCTTTCTTTGTCGCATGTGGTAATTGAACCCGGATTCATCGATAAATATTATCGATCTCCGATCCTTTACGGTTCTCGAGAAACGTAAGGCGTATTCTGCCATTTCGGAGTGAATTCCTATTCTCAAGCTGAAATGTTGCGCATTCAAGTGTTATTTTAAGCTCATTCAGGGTATTATGAATCGATGTTATCCCCAATGTTATATTATGTGACTCCAAGATAACATTATTTAAGGCCCGAATCAACATATTTGTATCTGATTAAGAATTGCATGGGGTGATAGTTAGTAGTTGCAAAAATAATAACATCGAAATTTTTGTTACGGCAGTTTTCACAAAGCGAACACACGAAAACTTTATCAATTTAAATTCAGTACAAAACCCGATCACAATTTCCACAACCGATTCTTTTATAATTTTTTTAAAAGGAACAATAATGAACTTTTAAGAACACCAATTCGACTTTTAATATTTTTATTAACATAACAAGTTGATTGTCCTCAAGACAATCTTTGTCGAAATTTTCGTATGATTGCATTCTAACTAAATGATTAATGACTTTATTCTTATTATTTTTAGTAAATGAAGAAATAAATAATTTGTTAAAATATTTATTCAAAATTTTATTGGTTAAAATTTCAATGATTATTAATTATTTAAAATTATTAATTCAATTTATTTATTTAAAAATTATAAATAAATTTAATTAACTTATTTAAAATTTTATCATTATTTTAAATTAGAAGTAAATTTAAACATTACATATTTTTAGATTATAAGAATTAAAATATTAATCATCCATCTGGGTAGGAAAGACACATTTCCAAATCAACATAAAACATTCAAAATATTCCTCACATGGACGACTATCGAATTCGGCCTATTTCATTAAGTTCACAAAAAGACTCATTTATTTTTTCAATTCAAAATGACAAATATTCACACATTTCCAAAGCACACCAAAACCGATCAAAATCACATGAAAAGTCACGTATATATTTATTGATCTCTTTTTTAATTTCGCCAAATTACCAAACATTCCACAATCATTTAAACAAATTTCAAGTTCACCAATTTTATTCAATTTTCTTTTTATTTTAATTCCAATTAGTTTTCTCTAATTTATTTTTTTTCTTTTTAAGTGATTTAATTATATTTGTTTTAATTGTTTTTTTACATTATTTAAATTAATTTTTTTAATCCTTTTTAATTTTTAAAATCATCTATTTTTATAATCATCTTTAATTTTTTAAAGTTATAATCATCGCAAAATGTTCGGTCAATCTTTTTATTTTCCACTCTAATTAGCGTTATTTTGTCGGGGAACCTTCAAGTTGTAAACACAAAATTTAAAAATTACTATCGAAATGTTTCTTTCTATGCCGAGCAATGTAATTCTCACCTTCTGTTCTATTGTGTTCCTGTGTTCGTTTACAAAGATGACTACACGTCTTTCCGATACCTCGGGCTTCACACCAATTACATATAAACTGGTAAACAAAATTTTAACGTAAACCGATAGGAGTTCGTAAACATACTTCCTATTTTACGTGACTTAGAATTTTTCAAACCCTCAGAAAAAAGTATTTTTAAAACAAAACGAAAATTAATAATATCGTTGCTATCTGTGTTTTAATTTTATCAGTAATAATATCTTTTTCTTTTTTTCGATATAATTATTTTATCCATGGGTTTTTGTATTCTTTAAGCATTCAAATATAATCGATTTAAATTTCCAAATTTTCAGCACCTTGTGATATCGAAGACACTCCACCACAGCTGCACGGTAAAAAAATATTAAACAAAATCGATTTACCCGTATTTTGCAGCTGTAAAAGATGATCCCGGCGCCAGATTTTATTCGCATGTGTTCGAGGCACTGAACAAACCGGAATTAGTAAAAATTCAGATTGAATTTGTTTTACTATTTCGTCAAAAAAAAATATTTCCAGATTCCACCACCACTGTCAACAATTGATTCATCGGAAAATATTAATTTGAATTTACCTCCCCTCGATTTAATCAATGATGGTATTTTATTTTGTTTCGTAACGTGATTATTATTATTTTATACATTATTAAAAATTTTTACTTTTAATTTTGAGCTTCTATTTCATCAAGAACACTGATATGAGTTTTCAAAGAGATTCAAGTTCTCCTAACAGCAAATCTATCGGCAGCAAATAATTTTGAAACTTAGGCGCTTTTTAGTTCTCTGATTATTCTGCAGCGGATTGTTTCAGCTTCTACGATATTTATTTGCGGATTTCTTTTGGTCTTATGTTTTTCTTTATCCAAAATATTTGCTCATTGATTGAACTATCGATTGACAGTAGCGCTGAATGGGGACATTTTCACCATAAATAGAACTCAGTTTGAAGAATATTTCATCTCGGCTTTTTCCTTTTTATACAGTGGATTGCCGAATTATTATGGACACCTAATTTTTATATATAATATAATAGACTACACGATTGTTTACATGTCACGCTCAAAGATCTACTACTTGCAATTGTATGTACACTATGATGAATATATATATATATATATATATAT
>MQRK01183804.1:22082-39093 GCA_001938485.1 Girardia tigrina | reverse complement strand
ATATATATATATATATATATATATATATATATATATTCATCATAGTGTACAATTATAAACAAGCCTCAACCAAATCTCTCTATTTGTAGCTACTTTCCTCAGACATTCCATACTCAGTCCAGTCCATTCTTTTAAATCGTCCATCCATTGCCTCTTCGATCTTCCTCTTGGTCTTTCTCCTTCCACTCTTCCCTCAATCATAACCTTTGCTAGTGCTTGTTTTCTTATTTGATGTCCGTAGAATTATAGCTTCCTTCTCTTAGTGGTCTCTTCTATTGATTTCGGTTTTTTACCCAGTGTTTCTATCACTCTACTCCAGATAAAGTCGTTTGTCTTCTTTTCTTTCCACGTGATCTTCAGCCTTCTCCTGTAGCACTTCATTTCAAACTCTTTAAGTCTATCCGTGCTCTTCTGATTTATTGTCCAACTCTCGCATCCATAGGGGAGTGTTGCCCAGACAATAGCTTTATTGATCCTTATTCTGGTCTTAAGATGGATTTCTTAGAGGTTAAACACTGTGCTAAGTTTAATCATTGCGCTTGTTGGTATACCAATCCGGCTTCTGATATCTTCTTCGCTTCCCCCATTCTCTGTGATAGTAGAGCCTACGTATTTGAAACTCTTAACTTTTTCCAGCTTCTCCCTTCAATGTCCATCTCCAGTTTAACCTCGTTGTTATGGTTTCCTGAAACCGTTACTTTGCTTTTTTGTCTGTTGATTTCCATTCCGAAATTGTTTGACGCTTTGTGTAATCTGTTCGTGAGTTCTTGAATCTCTGCCTCATCTTTGCCGATTAGGTCTATGTCGTCAGCAAATCGTAGGTTCGTTATTCCTTTGCCTCCGCAGCTTATTCCAACATCGTCTAGATCGTTTATTACTGCCATAACAATGCTCTCAAGGAAAAGGTTGAACAGTGTTAGAATAGAATCAGTATCCCTTTTATGCGGTTTTTTTCCATTCTTTTTATTAACTTACTTTCTAAATATATATGTATCCATGGAATTCATAAACCTATTTTTGAAGGCATTTACTCCATCAATTTTCTCCAATCTTTGCACACTTACTAATTCTCGATGACAACAAATGATTATGTAAAAATTTGATCGAAAAAAACTTTTTAAGGTCCTAAAATGGAAAAAAACGGGAAAGATATCTATTTATAAATTATAAGTAGTTTATATTGATTTTTAATGTGTTTTTAAAAAATTATTTTTTTAATTAAAACTTTGTTGGTAAAGTAAAATTTCATTTTTTTTGATTTACTAGTTTATCTTGTTCTTGCGGAACGTATCTGCCACATAAAAAAGAATCTACTGTATATATATATTTGTTTTTTAAAACTATTTTTTTATTCTTACGTTTTTATTTATAATTGTCAAAAATAAAAGATTCGTCCTTCAGTCTCTTGGGAATTGAATCGATTATTTTTTACTATAAAAAGATTAAGTGATCAACCAAACTAAGCTGACTAAAAAAGTTTTTGATGAGCTTAGTTATTGTAAAAAAAAGCAAATAGAAATAAAATAATAGTCAGTAAAATGAGAATCTAGATTTCAACGATTAACAGTTTAATCGGATAACAATAACTCACAGGTAATATAATCAAAACCGATATAGTTAAATCACTAATTGATCAAAAGTTTTGTTGGATAACGCACGAAATCGCAAAAAAACTATCAGGATTCTCGTTTTGATGAATTTATAGTCGGTAAGTAATTTGTTATTAAAAATTATTTCCAAGGAATTATTTGATAGGGTTGAAATTCGGATTGTCGTCGTTGGATTATTTCATATATAAAATTATTAATTCTGAATTGATTTAATAATTCTATGACGATATAATTATATTCTTTAACTTCTTCTTTCTTGACCTTCTTTATCTTTTAAATGAAATAATCTTCTTATTCTTATAATTCTTCTAATAAAATAATCCAAACAAATAAATAAAATAATAAAAATACAAAAAAATAAAATAATTTAAAAATTTCATCAGTAAATGATCGAACACTATTACATAACAGAAAGGTGTTTAAAATTTGAAAGCATCGTGTTAGATATAACTGGATGTTTTTTATCACAAAAGAAAAGAAAAATATAAATTACATAAGAACAAAAGGTTGTCAGACTCATACAAAAAAACAAACACATTTACATGAGATAAAAAGATTAAAAAAAATACATGTAACTGTTAGTAGACTATTACAGTTGACCCACCTATGAATACGGAGTGTAATGGATGTATAAAATTAATTTGATATTTCGTGAGTTGTGATAATAATTGTTGATAATTTTGTGTGTTACTGTGAGGTTATTACAATAATCAAAACAAATTAATATTCAATTTTGGATAAAGATCGTTTAGATTAATTTTTTTCTCGTATTGTAGACCAGTTTAAATTAAAAATAGAAACAAAAAATCAAATTCTCATCCCCAAGACAAATAAAACCGACGATAAAATCAAAGATATCATCGGTCTTGGTGTAAATTTGGAAGTATATATTTTAATTTGGTGTTTATTTTGAAACGATTTTTTTTCTTTGTGATAAGGAAATAGAGAGATACACCCGTGTAACTGGTTACATATTATACAATATTGTCAGTAAAAAGAAATCGGAAATTCAAGATTCTCACGCGTATCGTAAAATCCAGGAAAGCTGGGCCACAATGCCCGACCGAAATCGACGCGATTGGGAAATCAAGGCGAAGCAAATTAAAAAACAAATTGATAGTAAACGTCGTAACGAAATCATTGAAGATTCATCGAAAAAGGAAAAACGTCGAGCTGCTTTGAAAAAGGCTGAAGAAAATATAGCGAATTCAAAAGTGAAATTAAGAATTCTTTGAAAAAAAATCGTTAACAAAATCGGTATTGACATTCAGTTGAGCGACCATAACATGGTGGATTTGGCGTGCTATATGAAAACGGTGGGTGAAGGAATGAGAAAGCTGTCGACTGAAATTGCATCGTATCAAGTAATTTTATGAGCTCCTTGAGTCCCAGTTGTTTGAACTCAAATTTAGGGCGCAGTCATGGTTCCTGGAGTCGAATCAGTTTTATTGGATTACTTATTGTGTACCATTGTACCATTGGTTGGTATTTTTGAAGGGTCCGAAGGTTTAGACCGTCAAACTACCGCCGATTCTTTAAATAAACTGACTTTTATCATTCCTGGTTTTAATTAATAAATTATACTGATTGATTTTCTTTGTAAATTTTCAAATATTTATATAATACAAAATTTTGTCATTTTAGTTATTGTTCTTTT
Organism: Girardia tigrina; assembly: GCA_001938485.1. Taxonomy (NCBI): domain Eukaryota; kingdom Metazoa; phylum Platyhelminthes; order Tricladida; family Dugesiidae; genus Girardia; species Girardia tigrina. Next base: position 35,826 of record MQRK01183804.1, on the reverse strand, counting down.
TTAATTTTTCTGATATGATAGTGAAATTTTTTTGTGTGTTTGAGGAATATTTTGAATGTTTGATGCTTTGTGTTTGAATGTTGCATGTTGATTTGTAATTATGTCTCTCCTACTCAGATGGATGATTAATATTTTAATTCTTATTATCTAAAAATATGTAATGTTTAGATTTATTTCTTTTTTAAAATAATTGATTTTATTCAAAAATCGAAATAAAAACCATTTTTCACGATCTTATGCCATCGATTAAGAAGTACCTCTTCGAGTCTTCTGAAATAGCACTAATTAGGTTTTATTTCTGGTTAAACTACTGTAAGAATATTATATAGTGCTATTATAAATTATTGGGTTGTCCGAAAAGTAATGCGCGTTTAGCACATCGGTAACTTTAATGGGCATTTTTAACTATATAACTTAATTAAAAATCTACATTTTTTATATTAAGTAAGTGTCAATATATTAATCTATTTGTTTTATCGAAAATTTTAAATTCAAGGCCCATTTTAAAATGGAGAAAAAAATCGGAAAATTTTACTACACTATGATATTCTACTAAAGAAAAGGGAAAAATGCATCTGCAAGGAAAAAGATTTTGAATACCGTATTACTTCGATTTAACGTCGCGGCGTTTATTTCAAATGCTGATTCGAAGGTATATATATATTTTTTCCGTTACAAATATAATTTTCAAGATTTTTTAGTTTAAAGACAAGTGAACGGTTTTTTTTAAAAAGAGAAAAAAATAATAAAAAGGCGGCGTTTATTATAAAATATTGCATAATGATGCGGCGTTTATAAGAGGGCGGCGTTAAATCGTAGTAATACGGTATTTATAAAGAGGATGCGTTAACTAAATATAATATAAGAAGATAATTTATTAAATTCAAAGCCAGAAATTTTAACCTCGAAAATTTAACCACCCTGAAAGGTACTCGTCAAATTAAGGAACAGATTGAGTCAAATCCAAGATTTACTCGTGATATAGCAGAGACCCAGGGTGTTCCAAAAAGCACGGTGCACGATTATTTTGTGAAACTTAGTTATATTTTCCGATACGATATTTGGCGTCCTCATAAACTGTTAGAAAAGATTTTATGGATCGTTTTTCGACATGCGATATACTTATAAAACACAACAACGGAGATTCAAATTTAATCAAAACAAAGATTCAAATAATTTTATTATACAAAATTTACCCATATAAATTGTCTCCATACAAACTGTTTTTTTGCCAAAATGACAACTTAGATATGTCCGATCAATTTGAAATATTTTTTTTTCATTCATTGTCTTCTTGATCTACTCTGAAAATTTCAGCCCGATAGCTAGTTGGTCAAATTCGAGTTGAAAGATTTTTCCCGGACAGATCGACCACAAGTGAAGTTTATAAAAACGTGGTAAAAATGTGTATCAATTTGACCCACATTGTATGTTTATGTAAATTTGTATTTTGTCTGTTCTAGTGTTAATTTTCAGTTGATATTCAGGAAGGAATCAGATTATTCAAATGCAGGTAGAATTTCACAGATAGCTGAATAATGGTTTGTATAATGTCTTATGAAGCACGTTAGAGTTAAAGCTATCTAAAGCAAAGTTAAGTATTTAAGTGCAATGAATGTAGCAGATGCTTTAGATATTTCAATAAAACAGAAAATCTAAAATAAAATTATAAAAAATGTGCAAAACACAAATATTGAATGTATAACAAAATCCTTTATGGTCATTTTTGGATCAGTTGGTCATAGAGTATTGTCTGATATGTTTCAACGAAGGGAATTATAATTGATTAATAGTTCCAGATGCTGGTAAACGACAGATAATAGAGCATATCCACCGTGAGTTATGCCATTTCGGGTCCAAGAACTATATGAACTCATGAAAGACATTTATTTTTAGCTATAATTGAATGAGTCAATAGAGACAACGTTGCTAGAATGTGAGGTACGCATAAAAAGTAAAATTCCAACACCAGTTACTAAAGAAAATTTTTTACCTCAAGAAGATATTCGATTATTCAAACAAGTTTTCATGAATATTGCATACATGACAGTGTCGAAAACTGGTTAGAAATATATGTTAGTATTAATTGAAAGGTTCAGAAAACAGTCGTTCTGGTAGCCTTAAGAAGTCAAGCAGAGGAGACAATAACCGAAGGTATTCCAATTTGCTGGATATATCAGTATGTGAATCCAAAATCCTTCTTGTTGGACAGAGGTACTTCATTTGAAAACACCAAATTGAGATGATGTGTCAAAATTTTGCATTCAGTATGAATTTTCTTCCCCACATCAACACCATTCTAAAGGGATTTGCGGAGCGTACACTTCATTCAGTTCGAGATTTGTTGGCAGTTACATTAGGAAGTCAGAAATTATCATTAGATTGGGAAGATTTATTGCCGAATTTTCCTTGGGTAGAACTTGGGACAGTGTGATTGGTATGGAAAATACTGTTTGAATAGAAGCTGGGGACACACGGGATATATAAATAAACATTAAAGTTTCCATTAAGAACAGTCGTAAAGAGAAATACAACGGTGACTTTTACCGGTTGCAATGCAAGATTACAAAAAACGGAGTTTTCGACTTTTCAAAGTGGATGGGAGAAAGTTTTATTTAGGGTTGATCCGTACAAATTGCGGTAAGAAGAATAAGATACGAAGGCTCATATCGGATTGAAAATATTTTTACTCGTCATCAAACGATGTTAAAGATTGGAAACAAATAAAAGCCTCGACGAATTACGTGGCTAATTGAATGTTCGCAAAACATCAGGGAGGTAAAGTTAGAAAAGGAGAATATTTGCTTAAATATTCATTATTTAGTGTAGTATTTTTTTAATACTTTTTTTTAAAAATAGATCATCCTGATGTTTTTTATCTTAAATGACTATTTAATAATTTCATTTATCTAAATACAAAATATTGAGAGATTCCGTGTCCTTTAAAATACACTTTGGATTGTCATAAACTTGAAATAAGATTTATTTACATATTTTTTTAAAATTTAAAAAATAAAAACTTAAAATGAAATTGTAGTTTTTATGCGTCAAAGATGTACATAGAACATTATTATTATATTCACAAACAATCCGGATGTAAATAAAATCAAATATTAAATGATAATATTTCATAAAAAATGTCACTAAATTGATAGTTCTATGATACAACTCTTCAAAGTTAGGTTGGTACTTCTGTATTGACTGTACTCTTGTCTTTATTTCCCTGATAAATATAATCGGCTGGTGTCTTTAACCACGAATAAATATAGAAAAGGCATGCTATAAAAATAATTTATTTTAAAAAAGTTATTGGACATAATTTAAATTATATTATATTTAATAGTAATTACAATAATTATTATAATAAAATTTTATTATTATTATTATCATTTTTATTATTATTTTTTTATCATTACGGAAAAGTTCCTGGTCTGTTCTGCTATTTTCACTATCATTATATGTTCCTCACTTCGGTATCATCGTCTTCTCCACCTTGTTGTACTATGGCTTTCACCGGGGTTCTTTGACTAGGGCCTCCCTCTGGAATCCCTATTGACCATCTCGCCATTGAGTTATAGTTTCAGCACATCGACAATACATGTCACACAGGCACCGTACGCCTATGCATTTCCCGACAACTCACATCTTTGACTAATCAACTCTACCCAGTTTTCATGTATAGTTTAGATTAAGACCGCTCCCAGGAGTGGGTAACGGTTCATTGCGCATTCCTATTTGAATTACCATCTCCCTGTGTTTTATTTCTAAATAATTTCATTTCTACCCCTTTTTTCAAGTATAGAATTATATAGGGTCTGCTCTCTTCTAATAACTTAATCGCAGTGCTCTGTTACCTGAATTGTTTCCAATGCCAGGGAAGAGATTACCGTCATATATTTATACCCCAATGTACTCAGTCTTGGCGTTTAGGTCCACTCTCAATACATTCCGCCATCTACTACTCAACCCGTCATGAGAAAACACTCATATTTTCTCATCGCTTTTTACACAATTGTCATTCGGCCTATAAATCAGTTAAGAGTCATCTAGACCGATATCTGATTTGTCTACAAGCATTGCACTGAACCGCTGTCACAAGCTTGCGGATAGTTGAACCACCACGTTGCTATCCTGGAGGTGGGTGGTTCGATTCCACGTATAGTAGTATCCTGAAGAACGACAGATGTATTGAGATTATTTTATTTTTACCGAATTTCACCGTTATCGCAGTTCATACAACAGAAGAATCTCAATACTCAATCTAACCGTTCCAATTTTATTATATGTGGAACCCTGATAAATATAATTGGCCGGGGTCTTTAACTACGAATAAGTATAGAAAAGGCAGGATGTTAAAAATTAATTATTTTAAAAAGTTATTCGACATTTAAATTTAATATAATTATAAATATAGTTATGCTCAAAAAAAATTTATCTGAGAAAAAGCTCTTCTGTCTGCTATAGAAAAAGCTCCTATATCATATCATTACTTGTTGCCAAAGATGTCGCCTCGTTAAATATTCCACCAACAAAAGCCTTTAAATCTGAATCCCAAGATCTAGCAGCATGCGTTGCTTACGCTAAATCAGTTTTGAGCACACTTGATAGATCTCGTGAGCATAGTGAAGAAACTTTTCATTAAATCTTCTTACAAACTGATTTACTTTTAGCACGTGTTTTTTGAGACTATTCAGCACTCTGTATATGGACATTCTCAGCAGTTCTCATTGTTAGAAGATTACTATAGAATGAGCGTTTACAGCGTATTTCTTGACAACGTTGGAAGACAACTTCATGAAAGGCTCGTTAATCATGAGAAGATATTTTCAATGTTTTAAGATCTAATTTCTTTCCCCTGCCATAAACCTGCCGATATTTAAATTTATTAAAGAGCTAAGTCAATTATATGAATCCTCCGTCGATAAGCTGTTATTGCCATCGGAGTTTCTCATTAAATCGGAAAAGTGGTTCAGTGTATCCCCAAAGACCAGACAACACCAGTGTTGAAAGCATTTCATCAATGTTGACATCCGCTTTTTTCTAAATATTAAGAAACTTTTATCAATTTTCCTCACTCTTTCAGATATAACTGCTACAGCCGAAAGAAAACTTTTCGCTCTTTCCCGAATTAAAGCAAAAACGAGAATTACTATGAACAACAACCGTTTTAGTAGTCTGGTGATACTCTGAATGCGCTGGAACGTTTCAGTCAGAGTAGACAAAGTACTGGAAGAATTTGGCCAATCCCAAAGACTACTGAATTTTTAGTTATAAATTTAGTCCTTTTTATCTTTATTTGATTCTTAATTCCTTACAAAAAAAATGGAAAAATATGGTAATACCAATTATGGAAAATTTTCTCTTTGGTACAAATTCTATTATTAAGGTTGTTATACATTTAATATCAAATAACAAATTCCGATTATATGATTTATTAACTATAACACAATATCAATAATCTCGACTATTTAATGGGGAAAATAGTGATGTTATAATGACTCACATTTTCAAAGCCTTTTCATTGGTTTACACTCTCAAACAAACATAAACTATCAACATACATTCAGCATACATTCAACATACATGCAAGTAACCCATATTATTGTGTCATCACAACTGACTTTACACAATCAATTTAATCAGCAATCACTCAACAATTATTACACAATTAGTCTTAGTTACTTCTGATAGTAACAAACAATATTGATTACATAACTATTCCTACTCACAAAGGTTTTGTTTGATTTCTGTGTTACTTGGTATTTATTAAGTCTTCATTTTATTTGTATACTTTTCCATTCAAATTATCAGCAAGTTATTCGTGTTAGTTGTAGTCTAAGATGTTGTATGTTGATCAATTCTTTTAGTTCTTCTGTTAGATTCCCGATACTTAATTCTGATTTTTTTTACATTTAGAATTTTCATTTATCTTTATACTAACTAGCTGATATATATTGATAAATATTTATACTATTTACTTTTTAATGTAATTATTGGATCTCAGTATCTTAGCCAATATGTGGAGGTATTATCAAAGTTAATTAGGGTCCAAGAATAAATTTTTGTTGCATCTTGAGATATCCAAAAAAGTTTTCAAAATGTTGGGATGGATTTTTACTCTTAGTTTACATCTTGCATTAGTCAATTATTATTACAATTAAATTATGAGGAATCATTTAAAATTTTCAATTCGCCAAATTATTTATATTTATTTTTAATTTAAAATTTTAAAGAAAAATTAAATAATTACGAAAAATATAAAAAATACATAAATTTTAGAAAACTAAATAAACCTTAATAACGATTTTTTAAAAAGCCAACTATTTTTAAATAACTATGTTCAACAAAAAAATTTAAAAATCTGAAAAGTTCATATTAATTGAAATCGATATATTTTAATAGGAAAATAAAACAAAATTATTTTGAAAGATACCGAAGTTAAGCTAAATATCTTTACTAAATGATTTTGAAAAAAATGTTAATTATAAATTAAATTTCAAGTAAGTTAAATATTTTTTTTAACAAAAGTTGAAAATTGCAGAGATAAATTTAATTATATTATATTTAATTTAATATATAATGAAAGTTTCATAAATTTAACAAAAGTAGAAATTTTATTTTAAAGAAAATTTAATAAATGAATTTTGGCGAAATGATTAAATTAAAAATAAATTTGTTTAAAATATGAGTATAATTTTCATTAACAAATTTTTGAGTGAAATTATGAATCTAGAATAAAACATTATCGAAAATAATTTCAATGTTACTAATACAAATAAACAGATTTTTTTCATTATTGTAACATATAAGAGTATACCTGGTATTTGAAGAGCAAAAGTTACGCCTAATAAGAGGTGACGCATTTTATCATTATCATAAATCAAACAGTGAGATTTTCCACCGAATTTATTTGTATTCCTATGAACGCATGCTGTGTCTAACAGAATTCCAACAATGGGAGGCAATGATAATCCTACAATTAATATAGTTTTGAAATTAATAAGTTTATAAATAAACCAATTTACCACAAATTCCGAAAATGAATCCGATCAGGGATAAATTGACTGCCTTGAATTTCGGATTGGTTAACCTATATTTACAACAAGGAAAATTTATTTCTTTTTAAAAATCACCAAAATTATTAATAATGATTTAGTTAAGGTTGAATGGGAACCGAAATAATAATTTGGAGAACAAACTAACATTCTGTTTCTATTTTCATAATTAAGAGTATTGCAAAACTTCGCTTCTGATGTTCAAAGATGGATCAAGCATTATCACCCATCAGTGCTTTTGTATTTTTTATGGTTATAATATTTACTTCCGATTAGTTAAATGTTTAATATGTCAAATGATTTTTAGATAATGCAAATTTTCAAAAAAGAAAATTAAAAACATTTTGTGACGTATTATAAAAATCTGTTTTTGATTCTGATGTTTCAAAAATGTGTTTTAATAATTCAATATTTCATCGTAAGTCAACCATATTTGTAAAAGTATTTGTATATTTTGTAAAAGTATGATGGATCTCGCGGCCCGCAAAAAAATTTAAATACTTTTGTTAATGTAATTAAAGTAAAATTCCGAAAAGTTCTAAAACAAAATTATTAGTTCTTGTTTTAATTTAATGAAATACGCGAGATTTAGATGAATTCAAAATGAATTCCTGAATTATAATGTAATAAATTTTAGTTTCAGTTTTTGAATTGCATATTGATTTCACAATAATCTAACATTAAATTATACCTGAAGAATTCACAAAATAGTATTTTACAAAATCAATAATATGAGATGCTTGTTGTACATTTATAAGCCTCCCCCAACTGAACGGGTAACTGTGTATTGTAGAGACTACAGTACTAGCATTGGTGTACAGGGTAGTGAGTCATAGACTCTGTATCGGGTAGAAATCAAAAATAGACAATATAGAGCCTACAGATTTTCTGACTTAAAGCCTTGCGAGAAAGTTAGTTGTACATTTAACATTTTAAAACTATATTTAGTTTTCTAGATTGACTTACCTCATCAAAATTTGAGTAAATTGAACTGATGCAATTGACCCAACAATTCGTATGAAAAAAAATCCAACTAAGAATCCATAAACAGATAGACACATCTCTCCACAAAATCCTTTTGACGCATAATAAGAATTTCCACAGCCACAATTTGAATAAAACTGAGAATTTATATTTAAAAATTTGATAATCGTTATTATAATAATTTAACTGTTTCATTTATCTGCTTCGAACAACCAGCAACACAGGGAGAAAAGTATGTCGTAAAATTATAGCATACCGGTTCTAATTTCTTTATCTGACAATTACAGTGGCCCGAGCACATTGAATTTCTTGAAAAGCATAAATGTATGGATTTATATATTATTTTAAAACAATAATTGAACGTTTTACATAAATTATGAAAAATAAAAGCTTATTAAAACTTGTCACTGATATAAATTTTTGCCGAAAGCAACATAAACTCTCGTTATGGTTATATATGTCAATTATTCACATGTTTGGATATTGATATACAAATTATAATATTTAAGCTTATTAGAAATTTTAAACCATAACAAATTCCATTTATTTTATTATTTTCAGTTAGCTCCTTTACACACATTGTTGTAAACAATCCATTTTTTGTCCCCCGTAATCAAGCGCTTCAAAAATGGATCACTTTATTCTCGTTTCAAAAGGGAATCACAAATGTCTATACGTTTCACCAAATGAATTTCTTTCAGTTCATGTGGTAACCACATATCGAGTTTACTGACGAATCCAAGTTTCTTTAAATGACTTCCAACACTCGATTTTGATATTTCTAGAGTCTCTACAACTTCTCTTGTCGTCATAAGTGGATTAGATTTGATCAGTGCTGTTATTTTGTCGCCATCAACTTCAACTGATCGACCGGAGCGTGGTGCATCTTTCAGATGAAATTTTTCAGAACGAAATTTAGAAAACCAGTATTGAAACTGTCGAAGTTTTAAGGAGTCACTACCATATACAAAACATATCTTCTTATGAGCTTGCACAGCGGTTTTCCCTTTGCGAAAATAATGCAACAAAATATGACGAATATGCTCATTTTTATTTTCCATTTCGAATTGACGGTAAAGTAATAAATTAAAACAAAATCAATTAATATTTTGTATAAACATAGTCTAAAAATTAAAGTTTCAGAATATATAAATGAATTAAAATATTATCACATCGTTTTATATTTATATACCGTCGAAATTAATTGTCAATGGAAATAAAAATTTTATTTGAGAAATGAAATCCTTTTGTTTTCAAAAGTAGTATGCCACGATTTTTTAATTATCTGAATATTTTTTAAAGTTTTACATTTTCTCACTGAAATCTATATATTCATTATATTTTAAGAATTTTTCGCAAAATAATTTAATTATAAGCTTTAATTAATAAAATAATCATTAATAATTACAGTATTTATTCTCACTTTGATTCTGGATCTAATCCGACTATTTTAATTGAAGAACATGTAAAAATAAATAATATTGGGAACAAAAGTGCTGATACTGAATTAACTATAGCATGATACCCATTCATATTTCGGATATTGGTTTTGTATAAACGGGATGTTATTCCACTAGTTAAACTACTTACCATACTGGAGCCACTCAAACACATTCCTGAACTAATTTATTATTTATTTTTTATTCAATCATGAAACTAACCGCTCATTATACTAGCCAAACTTACCGGAACACGATAATGAAACTCAAGAAATTTTGTAAAAAATGTCAACATCCAAATGAAGCTAATTATTTCACAAATCATTCCAATGACCAAACTGGTAAAAATTTTATTCTGAATCGATTCTTTGATTATTCCAAATAAATCTAAATGGAAAAGGTCTTATCGACAATTTTACAAATATATTTCTCATTCTTTATTTTACAAGAATTAGACATATAAAAGTGATAAGTAAGTGATCGAGACTCAATACAGAACCAGATATTACAGAAAAGATCACTTAAACGCTACCGAAGCCGATCTCTGGTACTACGGGTTTTGGTTTGTATGAACGGTACGCTTCCAAAGAAACAATGTTATGTTCTCAAATGGGCAAAAGAACATAGTAATTGGTCTGTCAAACAAAAGAAACAAGTATTATGTACAGATGATTTGAAATTTAAAGTAATAAGCGGTGAATTTATTGCCACAGAAAAGAAATTATGAAAAGTTTATGTATAAAGTGAACAGTTAAGTTTTGGAATAGTATTGGAAAGGGATAGCTTGAAAAAGATGCGCCGTCAAAAATATTTTAGTATTAACAAATTAATAATAATAATCGTCATATTTTCAAAAACATTTATTAAATTTAATTTAGCGCATTTGTCATGCGCGCATTTTGCGGGTCACGGTGGGATGACATGGGACTATTTTTGCTATTTCGGTGTCGGCACCTTGGTGACAATAGACCGAAATGTGTGAAAAGAAGACTATCACCGGATAATTCAGCAATGCCTGATTCAATGTGAAACTTATTTGATATGGTAAGGTTTGTATTTCAGCAAGAGAACGACCCAAAACATACATCAAAACTTTGTATGAATTATTTTGATCAAAAGAAGCTGCAAGTACTCTTTACTCCATGGAATCTAGCGAATCTCACTTGTGGGAATAAAAACACCATGTTTGACTACAAGAAAGAACCATAATTTAGTGGCAAAAATTTCCAGAATTTCAGAGGCCATCATATTAATGAAAAACAGTTGGAATGAATGAAGTGGGAAAATTAAAAATATTGTGTAAATGCGGTGTTGGGAGCCCCCATTTCGCAATAATTCAATTACGGTATTTTTTTATTTACGTGCAACAAAAATCCATTGGTTCACAAATTTTAAAATAGTTGAGAAGAAAATTCTTTGAATAAAAACGATTTTGAATTTCTAATTTATAAAACAATTTCTTTCTTTTTACTCACAACAACAATAGAAAAATCTTTTTACTATAAAATTACAAATCGTTTTTTACAATTTTCGATCACAAAATTTCTATCCATCTGAAAACACACTCTAATTTATTAATTCAGAGATTCATTGAAAAAAATAATTAATTTAACTTAAATTTTTTACTTTTTTCTTTTTAAATTAAATTTTATTTTTCATTACATTTTTTATCTAATCAGTTTTTTTAATAATTTTAGATTTATTCACTGAAAATCGATTATGTTTACAAATCAAAATCAAACCGTAAAAGCGACAATCGATTCTGTTCAGAATTCAAGTTAATGTATGACTATAAGTTATATATATATATATGTGTTACGCCGAATTTGTTTAATTGCCGAATTCACAAATAAAGCATTTTTTTACAAAAAAATTTTTAATTCAATTATGAAATTGATATTAATGTTTAATGTGAAAAGATATGTATTTTATATGAAAAATTTTGTATTTAAAACGAAAAAATATCAATTTAATAAAATAAATTTCAATTTAATATGAAATTAAACTTTTAAAATACAAACGTTTGCAATTCAGCTTGCCTCCAAGGAAGAAGTTTAATTAACTATAAATAAAAAATAACATTTGGAGTCTATTTAGCATAATAAATTAAGATTTTTTTCATATTAAATTGATATTTTTTCCTATTAAATACATAATCTTTCATTTTAAATTGAGAAATTTTCATTTTAAACTGAAAATTTTTCATATAGTTAGTGAATTCGGCAAAAATTGACCAGTTCATAAATTCGGCAATTACACTATTTAGCAAACTGTTGCCGATTTCACGAATGCGACAAAATGGTTGCCTACACAAATTCGGCATTATATATATATATATATATATATATATATATATATATATAATTTTTCTATATGAAAAATTTTCATTTTAAATGCGTCGACTACTGTTTGTTTAAACCTAACATCATTTATCATGTCTAGGCTCTGTTATTCGGTGATCACAAGTTCGTTTATGGACGCGATCGACACGGAGCCGATTTGCGAGTGATCATTGAACCGATCTGTTTAAATCAGAAACCCAGTGAAACGGAAAATTTTCAATGGGTCCAGCAAAACTACAAGAATCCACTGCATAACCCTGCTGTTTCCGTCCGATTCTTGGGGCAACCTCAGAGTCGGACGGAACAAATTCAATGATTCATTTTCTTTTTAGTTAAATTATTATAACTTCGAATGATATATTTTTTAAAATTTTTATACTACCTCAAATGACACAAAAATAAAAAAATTACCGAACAGACACATTTTGGTAATAATATCAATTTTCAAAAATATTTTTATCTCGCATTGGCCTATTATTATAAATGCCAAACAAAAGACCGAGAAAGAGAACAAGATGAGGCGGCTTACCTCCGTACTTTATTTTAATTGAAATAATCTTACTTTGTAGATCTCTAACAAAATTTTTGGCTTTGGAAGATGATTGTAATGTCGGTATATTTGTTTCACCATTTGCTTCAGTCTTTGTTTCCAAAAATCCTTTCTCGCCACTTTGGTTTACTTCAATAAACTCAATCTTTTGTGCCTTATCATCTACTTCATTTACTTTTTTTACTGCTTTTAAAAAAAGCATGAAAGGCGTTGGTATGAGTACGCAAAATCCTGTGATTATGTTTTGATTTTAATTTACATCATAATTTAATGAATACCTAATATTATCCAACCAAGCCACCAAGCACCAATCCATTTTAGATCTTTTTGTCCAGGTAAATAATGAGAAACTTTTATCTGAAGACTCTCATGATATTTCAAAACAAATGAACCCAACAGAAATCCTAGAATTGGAGCAAATGTTCGGGTTCCGTACAGTATTCCTTAAGATTAAAAATAAATGATTAATTTTACAATCTGATCATACTTGGTTTTATGAACATTTTAAAGGTTTTTATTTGATGTGTTGCAACTATAGAAATATTTTTATAGAAATTTTAACATATAAAAGATTTATATAGTTCAATTATATAATTAACATTTCCCATTTATTCTCAATTTGTTTTACTTATATATATATATATATATATATATTACTTACTTATATATATTATATTATCAGGCTAAATTAGAAGAAGATTCAAAGATAAAAACTGCGTTTTCCACAAAGAATGGTCCTGGCGTGGTCGCCATATTAACAACATCAATATGAGGTTTACAACATTTATTAATACCACAAGCACACTGACTATTTTACATCTCTCTTGATCTATGAACTTACTTTTAGCAATAATAAATAAATAAATAAAGATAATATAATACAGTTGTATTTAAAATTACAAACTATAAATGGGAAAGATTTTGTATGAATTTTGAATTGATTCCTTGAGTGGGTAAGTCGACAATAATTCTGAGATTGTTGTTGCTAATATAGGCTTGGAGAAAGAGAGAAATAGTTTTGCGATTGGAACTTGAAAAATATAAATTTGGACAACAAGGAGAATTGTTTGAAATGAGATTCAGTTGAAATATATATTATCGTTCTCGGGAATTGATTACTTTTTGTTACTCTTCCAATTGTCGTCATGGTTGGCAAATTGGTTATTATCGCTTTTAAGTGACATTGTAATTCTTCAATCAATTTTTTGTTGGTTCTTATTTTTATTATTATAAATTAATATAATAATAATTTTACAATTATATATATATATATATATTATTGAGTCTTGTGAACGCAAGTTTAGTATTTCGAAAATATAATTTGATTAAAGCTTTTTTAATACAACTATTGGACATGTTTCGATTTTTAAAAAA
>MQRK01183804.1:4337-14886 GCA_001938485.1 Girardia tigrina | reverse complement strand
ATATATATATATATATATATATATATATATATATATATATATAGTATGTTTGAAGAGACTGGTGTGAACTTATGGACAACCTTGTTTATAAAGTCTGAGCATTATTAAAGAAATAATTCAATCATTTGTAATTATTTTTAAATAAATTAAAGTACGTTTTATTATTAATTTTATTTAAAAATTTTATGAAAGTAGCAAAATTCAAATAACAAAACTCAAAATATTAAATCGATTTTGTATATAATGTAATGTGATCCAAACAAATTGATTTTTATAGATCGAAATTAATCAACAATGTTGTAACATGAAGAAGCTGTAATAAAATAAAATACCAAATCAATCTATTATATTTAATTAATTTAAATTTTAATTATTTACAAAATATATAAATATACTTTCCAACGATTACAAAAATCGTTTCATAAAATAGCAAAGGTTACTTAAAATTTTTTGTCAGAAAATTGACAGCTAATATTATATAAAATTATCTAAAAATGTTTTGTCAATCATAATTGAATGAAGGTAAAGGTTAAACAAGATTGCAGCACAGGACCCTCTTGAATTTTAATAATATCTCATAAATTATATTACGGTACATAAAATGACGCCATAATAGATCAATAAGATAATTAACATTATTGAATAATTATTTTAATAAATTTTAATAAATTAATTTAAAAAGATTTCGAAAAAATATAAACATTATGGTATAAAGTGATTTGTTAAATAAAATAAATATTATTATAATTTTGTATATTTATATTTTTTTAGAATAATTTATGATAAGAATACATATATATGAAATGTTTTGTCAATCATGCGATGTAACAAATAAAGGTCAAGTAAATTTTGGTCAATATATTTTGTAAATTACCAAAAGTAGTAAAACGACACCTCCTATTTGCAGACCAAACTAAGTAAGACACTGAATTACTTTGATCAGATTAATTAATTGAGTGACTTATTTTTTTACATACTTTTTGTATAAAAATAGAAACGAAGGGACGAAAAATTCACAAGAAAACCAAGTCAAGATTTTCTTCAAATTTCAAAAAATATTTCTTTGTGAGAAAAGCTTTGTTAGAAAATTCAAATTTGGAATGAGTTTTTTTTCGGAAATACAAAATTTACTAAACGAGATGACGATGAATTGTAACAAAAAACATTGATTCGTTGTGTATTATGAATTTAATCGACTAAAACTTGGAACCGCTTTTTATCATAAACATAAAACAGAAATACTTTCCATGAAAATTTTCCAGGAAATTGAGCACTTCCAGAATAAAATGTAATATATAAATAAAAATGTCTATTTGTCTGTTCGCTGTGTTTTGAAATGGTATTATTAAATGTTATAAAAATTTTACTCCTCTTCTCCATACTCAGGAGAAGATCATCATCAACTTAATACCGAAAAAATCAACTTTGACATGATGAGTTTATAGAAATGACCAATTGGATTACGTATTTCAAAATATCCAAGTGTCTTTATTGAAAGTCGTTTGAAGGCACATCTACTATCATTATCCCGGTCAATTTACTTAAAATTTAAAAATGACAGCCTTCTTGATTTTTATTATAATTTTAATAAAATAATTACAAGAAATATCATTGGCAAATTATTAGGTTGTGGCAAAAGCAATGCAGGTTTTTGAACCTAAACTTTAAGCAAATGTAACTCAGCACAGAATAAACTTTATTAATCGAAATAAAATCATCAAAATCAATACATTTTTGCCCACAAGAAACAAGAAACATTGATGCCCCCAGTGTAGAACTCCTGAGTTCTGGATACGATGAAAGCGTTATAGGCGTCTTTGGTGTTGTCTTGGTTTTCGAAGCATTTTTACTGGCGAAAGTTGTCAAGATGCTTGATAAAATGGTAGACAGTGGGCAAGAGGTCCGGTGAGTAGGGTGGATGAGGCAAAGTTTCGTAGCCCAATTCATTTAGCTTTTGTATGGTGGTTTTTACGACGTGTGGCCGGGCGTTGTCGTGATGCATTTTGTCAATTTGTTGGCAGTACTTCTCTGCGGTTATCGTTTAACCTGTATCCGGAAAGCTGTAATGTATGAAAACGGCTTCAGATCACCAAACAGTTACCATAACCTTCTTTTGGTGGAGTTTCGGTTTCGAAAAGTAGTGAGGAACCTCATCGCGGTCCAACCATTGTACCGAATATTACCGATTGTCGTACAGAATCCACTTCTCATCACACTTCACAATCCGATCGAGAAACGGGTCGTTCTTGTTGCGCAGAAGAAGCGCAGAAGACACCTCAAAACGAATATTTTTTGACTTTTGTTCAATTCATGAGGTACTCATTTATCGAGCTTTTTCGACTTTTCAATTTGCTTCAAGTGTCGAGCGATGGTTGAGAGATCAACTTTAAGCTCTTCTGCGAGTGCTCGAACAGTTGTGCGTGGATCGGCTTCCACCAGCTCCTTCAATTTGTCGTTGTCAATCGTCGATGGGTGACTGCCATGAGGTTCATCTTCCAAGCTGGTATTACCAGAGCAAAACTGTTGATACCAGCGCTAAACCATGTATTCGTTGACACTTCCCATGCCCCAAACTTCGTTGATGTTTCGACGGTTTGAGCTAAATTATGCCCTAGCTTGAACTCATACAGGTAAATAATGTGAAAATCACGTTTCGACATCTGTAATCAAAATCTAAATTAATAACAAAAGAAACATTATAATAAGTCTTAGACAAATATATCTGAAAGAGTATAAATTAAGCTTTCCAATGGCTCATAACATCATACATTACATAAAATCATACATGCTTTAGTTGTATAACATTGCGGTAAATACAAAAAAATCAAAAACCTGCATTGCTTTTGCAACAAACTAATAAATTACATTGAATTATAATTAAAAATCAAAAAAATTTAAAATAAAAAATATAAAATGTCAAATAAAAAATTAAACAAAAAATTTATAAAATTAATTTTAAGTAGTATAATTCAAAGCACCAATCAGAAATCTGAGTAGGAAAGACACAATTCCAAATCAATACACAGCAATGAAAAGAAAAGGACATCAAACATTTCTGACATTCCTCTGGTTAAAAAATGATAAAATTATTTCCTTCATTAGTGAATAGTTAACTAGAAAACTTTTTTAGTTATCTAAAGTAACAGTCACTTCTCTCACATCTTTTGATAATAAATCACGCCAAATTTAACAAAAACTCAATTGTTAAGTATTAATATAAGTACAAAATACCATCAAAATATATTTTTAAAAACTTTTGTTTTCCTGGATTTTATTAATTAATAATTTAATAAAATTTCTGGAAGAATCTTTACAGAATATCAGAAAGATAGTACAATATACAGGAAGGAAATATTATTTTGTCATAAAATCAAATTGTTATTATACTTTAAATTATTATGTTTAATTTATATGGTTTGTTCTAAATTATCACTACATTTTATACATACATTTGCAAAATTTCGAAATTAGGTTCAATTGATGTAGTGTAATATTACAATGTTATAAAGTTTCTGGTATTACATCGTGTTCCCGATAAACAATTTTTTCACTTGAAGAAGACACATGGTAAGGACTTTCAATCACGCAGAACAATGGACATGAGAATTGAGCAGTTTAAACATGATACATAGTCAGTTTTTGATGGCGAAAATAACCGTGCGATTCTTTATTGCGAGAAGACCGTTAAATCACAACGCACGCAATGGTTGATACTTTGACTATAAATAAAGGAGCCAAACAAGCCATCCTTCATGAATTAGGAGTGATATAAACTGCATCTAGGTTTTTGTTTCGTTTTCTTTCATTAAAGATGTGTGGGAAGCGACTGGAGTTATCTCAGACAAACTTCTTTCTATAGTAATGGTCAATTCTAATCAGTCTGTATCGGTTTGCGTCTAAACTCTAGTCAACTGTGCTGAAATTTTCTGGAGAATGAAGTCGAAGATGAGATGAGATCTTGAACTTCCCCATAAATGCTTGATGCTGAGCATTTTTTGGATGACCATTGTGTTATCCTTGTAGATTTTGCTGAAAAAACATCCGCATCATATTCTGATCTTGTTTATAAATATCGATAAGTTCGTCAAAAAGAATGGGGGATTCCCATGTGGTTTCGCCATGTCAACGAACCAATCCAAAAAATTGCATAGAATATGACCTATTGGAATATCCTGTTAACCGTCTAGTCTATTTTTGAATTCTCTGGTATTTACAGAAGCCTTTGCTTGGCATACAGTCTGCAAATGTTGAAGATCTGAATGTAGATATGATTAGTTTACTGTGTGATCACTTCTGGGAATTCTGCAAAAATACATTTTCTAACTGATCCAGAGTTGGTAAAAGTGTGTGGATGTAAATAGCTCTTATGACGAAAATTGATATACACACACACACACACATATATATATATATATATATATATATATATATAATTATTAATAAATTTCAATTTATAATCTAAAAATTCAAATAAATAATGGACAGATTTTGTGTTAAGAAATATAATTTAAATTAAAAGTTACAAATAAAATATTTTAAATTATTCATTTAATGTTTTTTACCTATATAAATACCACTTTTCGTGGGGCCAGCCATATCATCGAGAAAACTTATCCCAAGAGACCAAAAAGGTGTGGAAGATATACCAATTAAAACTCCTGCAATCATCAAAATTAACATCGTCACGGACTTTTCTTGGGAATTAATTTCATATCCAACGATATTAGTTGATAAATTACTAGTGATATTACGACAAAGGTCTTTATTACTTGAAGCGTTTATGTTTAATAATGATTCAGCATTATATTTAGATCCATAAATAAAATAGGGAAGTGAGTAGATCATACAACTGAGCCATAATCCAATTCCACTGCAAAATAACAAAATTGGTTGTCGGTTTTTCTTAGACCCAAAATAAGCAACAAAAATCACTGCTGTTAAATATCCAATATCATTGGCGCCCATCAGAGCTCCCATTTCCATAGAATTAAATTCAAATCTCTTTTCAAGAGTCGTTAAAACCGAAGAAATATAAGTGACGATACCACCGGAACATATAGCAAATAAGGCCATGAATAACATAGCAAATCGAGGATCTTTTATTTGAAGTTTTAAGATGTTCATATTGCGGAACGTTAAATTCTGTAAAATCTCAATAACTTAGTATTAAATTTGATTTACTTGATTGTTGACCTTCAGATTTATGAAGTTGAAATATAATACGTTACATTTACGCATTTATTTATGGAAATATTTTACAAATGAACAATAAATTAAATAAGTACTCAAGAACTTGTACTTTCTCAATGTTTTCGTATTTTTAATTCTTTGTATCCCTTTTAAAACAGATAGTATTTTCTATTTTTCATTCTTTTTTAGTTTATTTTATATATAGGTATATAGGTATATAAGTGTTAAAACACCGGGTAACAAGGTTTTATTTCTCCCACCCGATTGTGAATTAACAAAAGAATTCTCGACTCAATCCTTTTACTTTTAACTCTCCATTTCAATAATCAATTGGCAATTTAAGATTTTTAATGATTATCAATTTATTTAACAATAACGCAAGGCAAAGATTTTTTATTAAAAGTTTATTAACAATATATATAACAATATTTTACAAAAACGTAAGTCAAATTAATAAAATAATTACAGATAACTTTTGTGTTGTGTAGTATTTAGAGCGCTTCGAAATCTCCGTTCCAAAGCGTCTATCAAATTGGTAATATATCGATTATTATTTTAATATAATATTATTAATTATTGATTTTATAAAATTTAAAATATTTTATTTAAAAGAACAGTTTAATCATATTTATCCTCACCGATAAGAAAAAATCAATCTCCTCGTCAAGGGCAAATAGATCAATATAATTGAAGGCTGCGGAATGATCAACACGAATGACTGATCCGTAAACAATTCAAAGCAACATACGACGCAAATTTAAGGCTGCGGAATGATCAACGCGAACGACTGATCCGTAAACAGTTGAACGCAAAAATGGGCAAGGAATAATTTGAATTGCGGTTAAAATCGACGCAAATTTAAGGCTGCGGAATGATCAATACGAAATTGAAGTTCGACGCAAATAGATGACTGATTCGCAGAATTGAAGTCTGGAAGAATTTTAATTTAAATCTCTTATGCTATGAAATTATTGCATTTAAATATAAAATTTAAACGCGTGGCTTATTGTTAAAAATTTTCGTCAATAAGCAGAATGAAATGCGTATAGAACGAAATGCGCTTGGCTCACGTTGCTTTTCGTGAGAAAAAATGTTCAGAGTTAAAAACGCGTGGCTCGCATGAAAGAAAAACTGAACAGAATATGCGGCCACCGCAAAATAAGTACGCACTATGCGTAACAAGAACGCATAGTGCGTAACGAAAAATTAAATTTTATTTTAGATTTTATTGAATAAATAAATAAATAAATATATACAATTAATTTATTTTAAATAAAATTATAGATAATAATATAAATACAACCAAAAATGATTATAATAAATGTATAAATAATAACCAATAAATAATAACGTCATATTATTTAAAAAAATAAACTCAATTGTTTATTTACAATAATGAAATAATAAAATACATAAGATAAAAATAAATTGTTTCTATTTACATTCCCCAACATAAGTATGTATCCATGGAATTTAGAAACCTATTTTTGAAGGCTTTTTACTCAATCAATTTTCTTCAAACTTGGCAGACTTACTCATTTGCGATGACAATAAATGATTATGTGAATATTTGATAAAAAAAACCTTTTAAGATCCAAAATTAGAAAAAAACGGAAAAATCAGAGTTCCAGACCAATATTAATAGAAAAAGATCTAGTTATAAATTATAAGTAGTTTATATTAATTTTTTATTATGTTTTTTTATTAACATTTTTTAATTAAAATTTTTTTGGCAAGGTAGAGTTCTTTATGTATGCATAAAGAAGGGATATAAAAATTAAATGTTTAGATTTTGTAGTTTTAATAAATGATAATTGCAAGGTCTGTAGGCCAATCAATCGAAAAGTTATTGGATTTTGTCTACATGGAGAAACATAATTTGGAATTTATCATTTATTCGTTAATATCATCCTTTAATAAAAAGAGTTGACGTTTTTCATGAAGCTACTGTATTAAAAACATCAATATGAGTTTTACAACAATTATTAATATCGCAAGCGCATTCACTATTTGACATTTTTCTTGATCGATATCTTTCTGAGTTCATACTAATTATTTTCAATAAATGAAAATCTGTTAATAAAAATTATTAATTATAAAGAATCTAATTGGTTAAAATTAAAATCTAAACATTTTTTAAAAAAGAACATATTAAATTAATATATTAAAATTTTAAATGACATTAAAAAATAAATAATACATTCAAAAATTATTTTAAATCTTTTTATTTTAAAATTAAATTAAATTATTTTTAATTAGTAAGAATCAAAGAAAATATCAATCATCCATCTGTGTAGGAGAGGCACAATCCGAATCAACATAAAACATTCACAATATCAACACACAAATAAAAACATTCCTAACATACTGTATTTCTTTTTACAGTCTCATCTCTTGATACACAACAAAGAACAAATGAATTTTTATTTGCTTCTCTGGATATATCTTTCATACTTTCTGAAATAAGACTTAGTATAGTTTCCCAAGATGATTTTCTCCTATAATTATTTGATGTGTATTATTTTGGACCTTTCAATCATCCAGTTTTGCAATTTTTTAATTAGAGTTAAATGAATCATTTATAACTACATCTATGGGTTGTAAAAAAAGATTTGGTTCTCAGAGGAATGATAGATAAATCAAAATTTAGTTTAGTTTATTACTCTAAAATAATTTCGTCCTTGCGTGATCCAAAAGAATCCAACAATAACGTTTTATGTTCATTGATGAATGAATCAGATTTGTTTAGGCATGACTATATCTTAGTTTTCATTAGATGCTCATCCATTGTACTAGATTTTGAGACAACAACGACCAAATTTCAGTGAATAGAGCATTTTGGAATCTTTTTTAATCCACGTAAAAAAACCCTTTTAACATTTCCCCACCTTTTGTGATAATTAAAGCAACAGTAAGTCGTGTTTTTTGTGCTCAAATGAATGTACTTCAGTGTTCTTTTCACCTTTAAAAGATATAATACGAGTTTGCATCATGTCGATAATTAGGGGTCTTATCCTTGTTTATGATTTCTGAACTAGAGTATAGAGAAATTATTTTATGTTCAAGAATATATAAATAATGATCTACAACAGCTCTTATTTCAGATGGGTTTCTACAATGTTCGTTGCCCTATACTCATTATTCTTCTCTAAGAAAATTCATATCTGTTATAAAAATCTGACAACCAACAATTGCTACCACTAAATTCGGATATGTTAAGCAATTTTGCTAATTATATGACCTTTACCTTCTGACTATCAAAAGATATGTCTTTTATTCGTATTCTTTTCTAAAGTAGCCCCATACATTAACTGTTTCACTAAATATGACCATAATTGCTTTTGACAGAATCTCATTTTTCTTGTCTCTGTTTTCTATTTCACTTCATGGAGTGTTATTTGATTATCCTGCCAGTCTCTCAGCACTTTATTTGTATCACCAAAGTTTCTTTCTGGAGCTGAAATATTTCTGTCGTTTTCTCTTAATTTTCCAAGTGCATCAAGTTTTTCCTTTACTGGATAAGATGTTCTATGTATAAAGGGTTTTTGATTTTTAATTTACTATTTTAAAATAAACAATCAACATGCTTTAATTAATTTTAATATTTTTTAAAAAAAATTAATTTTTTGATATAATGTATTGACCAATCTCAAAATTCAAATTGAATTTTTGATATTTTTTATTTATATATTTTTTCTCGAATATAAAATCACTGAAATATAAGAACATGGTTAAGTTCATTTTAATATATATATATATATATATATATATATAATTCTTGTTTAGATACTTTATAAATAATTTTATTTATAATATATATTTATATATTTTTCAAACCGATGCACCAACATGCCTTCATCCATCAAGTTCAGGAAAATATTGATCAATAGGCTTTGTGCAAGGGCTAAAGTAATATTAGTAAATATAACAATACTAATTTTATTCTAATAAATATATTATAAATAATGTTATTAATAAGAAATTATAGTTACACATTTTATTACACTAGATAATTATGATATTATATTAAAAATAATTTTATTTTTATTTTAAATGCTTTACTGATGTTCTTTTTCGATCCATTTGTCGTCCCTGACACTTGCTCAGAGACGGAGGGTAATAGAGAAAGGAAGAATTGTCATTATGATAATTTTATATTTAAAATAAAATATTTTTAATCTTTTTATATTTTATTATTCTTTTATTTATTTATTGTAGTTTCAGATCACAACAATTAGTTTCTTCTGTTATACTTTTTTATACTTGCATAAGCTGTTCAGGAATCAAATGTGCAAGACGAGCAGACATACGTCCATGTAGTGTCACTGATAAACTGGATTGGGTTCGACTCCGTCTCTAGACTAAAATGTCTGAAAGCCAGCCGATATCTGCGCTGACAGAATATTGTTGTTTCAGAAAAGGTTTAAAAAAATTGTATATATATATATATATATATATATATATATGGTACGCGGTGCTTTGACCACAGGTGCTTTGACCATAGGGGGTTTGACCATAAGGGGTTTGTCCACAGCGGGGGTTTGACCATAGGTGGTTTGTCAACAGTTTTTAATATTTTTAAAATATAATTTGATTAAAGCTTCTTTTATATATTTATTGGACATGTTTCGATGATTACATACATCATCATCAGCAATATATGGAAATTTAGCATTTTAATATTTGTATAGTTCTCCATGATTTTGGCTTGTGTGGGCTAGAATCTAATGTTTTAGTTGTTTTTAATAATATGATTTTAAAATGTATATTAAGTTTAAATAGAAATTTTTTTAATATATTTTATTTTATTAAAGTATTATTGGGTAATAATGGCAAAAATATTTTAATTAAAAATTTTAAGCATTTTAATTTTAAAATATTGAATAAGCATATTAACATAAAAATATTTTACCCTTTAAAATAAAAATAATAAATTATTCAGGCGAGATAAAAATTTAAATTAACCCCTCATAGAAATAACTTTACTTTGCCCATTAAGGTCATTTCAATACTTAAAATTTTTAATTAAAATATTTTTGCCATTATTACCCAATAATACTTTAATAAAATAAAATATATTAAAAAAATATTCTAATTAAACTTAATATACATTTTAAAATCCTATTATCAATAACAACTAAAATATTAGATTCTAGCCCATACAAGCCAAAATCATGGAGAACTATACTAAAATGCTAAAATCAAAATGCAAAATTTCCAAATATTGCTGATGATGATGTATGTGAATACTTTTTGTTTAATGTTAAATCTAGTAGGCCTGGCACCAGCCTTTATGAGGACCAAAAACAAGCAAATTCATTGTTCTCATATATATATATATATATATATATATATATAT
>MQRK01183785.1:30827-50975 GCA_001938485.1 Girardia tigrina | reverse complement strand
CGAAATAAAATATTTGTCCCATTAAAAAAATGTGTCGAATTAAAAAATTTGTGTCGAATTGAATGAAAAATATGTCGAATTAAAAAATGTGTCGAATTAAAAAATTTGTGTCGAATTGTCTTGTGTCGAATTGTACGTGTGTCGAATTGTCTTATGTCGAATTGTCATGGAACCATCGAAAATGAGTTAAGGTGCAAAGTTGATTCAGTAAAAATCTTTCAAAAATAGGTTTATAAACTCCATAAAACAAGTAAGCTATTAAAAAGAATAGTATAAACCATAATATGTGAAAATTATTAATGAAATTAGTTTATCATAATATTCAATTTTCAAAAATTTCATAAATTTGACTGCAATAAAAAAACAAAACAAAAAATAAAATTTATAATTTAATACGAAAAATAAATGTTGTTTTAATTCTCCAACGGACATATATCATTACATTGATTAATTGCTACATTTTAAATTTTGACAAGTTGGAATTTGTTTTCCCAATATTGAAATAAAAAATGGTAGTACCATTTGTTCTATTTTTTTTTGCTTATCAATTTGACTGTTTCTTTCGTTTTTCAGGTCCTATTAGCCGCTGCAATATTTTCTAAAGATGGAAAAGGTAAAAGAGAAATTATTTCGATCATTAATTTAATCCTTATTTAATTTTAGCGTTATTATCGAGACAATTTGTGGAAATGACTCGGACGAGGATCGAAGGACTCTTGACCGCATTCCCCAAGTTGATTGGCACAGGTGATTATTGATTATTTGTTGATCATTTTGAATCAATACAGACGATAAAGTGTCGGACAAGAATAAGAGTCTCCAGGCGTGTAAGTAGTGTTGAGTTGGCATGCTTTAGTGTTTGTGTGACTGTCAGTAGCCATAGAGATTCTGTTTTCGATTATCGATTTATTTAAAATTAGATTATATAAATTTATGTGTATCGATAAGTAAAATCAATATGTAATGAATAAAAATAAAATGGGACGCGTTTCGAGATAGCCACCTCATCACCAGTTCAATCCACACCATGTAATAAGCAGACACAGTTTACGGACACAAATAATAATTAAAAAACATTTAACCAATAAATTATCGAATTAAAATGAATTTATTTCATTTTTTAGAAAAAATAGCCTAATACTACACTTATTATCGATTAGGAATGCCTCGAAGACATTGGATTAAATTCCCGGATAGAAAGATATGGAAATAAGTCGAAAAAAAAGTAATTTAACCACTGACGATGGATTTGAGTGTCATTCTGATCGATCATAAGCGATGAAATATATCAAAATACGAAAAATTTCATCAAATACTAGATACATACATAATTTGTAAGTATTATGATGGATCTGTAAGCATTTAGACCAGTCGTGTAACCAGGGGGGGGTGATTGGGTGGATTTCCACCCCCCTGGTAAAATGCCCTAAAAATTGTTTAAAAAAATTATTACGAAAAACAAAACTTAGAGGAACGGGACCTCTCGTTTTTCCCCCAATTAAAATCCAATTGGGCGTTCCCATTTTAATCCACGTTTTCGGCCCTACTGGCGAGGCTGAAAACACAGATTAATATAGAAACCCTTGATTGGATTTTAATCGGGGAGAAAAAAAGAGGTCCGAGGAACGTTTAAGGAGCTTAAGGATCGTTTAAGTTTAGAGGGTTAAAATCAGGAGACACCCCCACCCCTGAAAAAATTAAAACATAATTAGCCACTCCAATTATATTTAAGATTGCTAGATCTTTCAGGAATTTTTTTCCATCCCCCCCTCTGCAATCCTGGCTAAGCCACTGATTTAGACATAACACTTAATACATTAACAATTAATTAATAAATAATCACAAATTAATTCATAAATAATCACAAAGCTGTCTTTAACTTCAATACAAAATAAATATAATGAATTAATTTTTTAAATTATATTTTTTTTACATAATATGTGCATTTTCATATGAAATAACATATGCATAGTTTTGGTTTTATAATGAATATTATTTTTTTCTAATATCTCATTTTATACGATCCATTTTTACATGTAATTATCATTCGCGTTATACAAGTTTTTCTTTGTTCAACGCTATAATGCGATTTCATACAACACGTATCATAATAATCGCGCTATACAGGAGTCTACTATGTATAAGACAGTAAACTTTTTGTTATTTCAGCGTGAAGATGGTGAAAAATCCACCGAAATATATTTCTATAAAATTTGATTTTTTAATGGCATTCTTGATTTTAATGATAAAAACTTGTCATTATTTTTTAAATTTCTAGTTTATAACTATCATCCATGTATTCTAATTCACAAGTATTCTAATTACCTACACGTACAGTAGACTTCATTATTTTCGTGTTTATGGTTGAAGAATAAATGATCACTATTTTATAAGCACTACTTCAAAACAGTGGTTATTTATTCCTCATCCAAATATGTATAAAATCGGTAACCGTTTTTTCGACAAAAATGAGAAAACAATAACAAAACGACAACAAATTTGATTTTTTTTGATTTTCGTCACGTATGAAAAAATTGTTTTTTCAACAAAAATGAGAAAACAACAACAAATTTCAAACAGATTTTCGAAAAAAATTTCAATTAAATGCTCGATAAGATTTAAAAATTCGAAAGTATTAAAAAAATAAAAGCTCATAGACTTTCCAAGAACTGAAAATTCTGAAAAAAACCGTTTTTCGCCTGGAAAATTTTAAACTAAATTTTAAAATTAAAAAAAAAATACATAAAAATAACTTTTCGTTTTTAATTTACCAAATACCGGCAAAAAATATCTTTGCTCTTTATGAGGGTTAGAGATTACAGTTAAGGTTTTATCATTATTTTTAATTTTAATCATTATTGGCGAAATATTTTAATCTTTTTTGTGGAATTACAACTTTTTCACATTTTTGATGCTAAATTATTTTTTTGCACACATTTGGCAAAAAAGTTTTTTTCTAATTTTTTGCGAAAATATTTTATACATTTCTAGCACAACATCGGAGTTGTTACACATTTGTCGAAAAAACGACTTCTTATTTTTGGAGAAAAAATTTGGTTTTAGAATTTTTAGAGAACAAAAAAGATATTTTTTCTCATTTTTTGCGAAAATTCGTTTTTTTGACTGTAGGCGAAAAAACGGACAGCCAAGAATAAATAACCACTATTTTATAAACACTACTTCAAAACAGTGTCTATTTGTTCCTCAACCGAATATGCATCAAATAGATGTTCTAAATGATTTTTCTAAATCATTTTATTAAAAACCAATTAAAGCATTATCTGGAAAATGTAACGTTTCTTCTCAGGTCTGCTAGCAAAATATATTATTATTTTATCTATTTTTACTTATCCTTAACTTAAAAATAAATGATTTTTAAAAACATTTAAGTTGGAGTTGTATTTGATTAACCATACTATTTATTGTATCAAAAGTGAAACGATATATTGCATAAAAACATAAAAATATTTAAGAACATTGTGAATTTCGCTTTTATTTTAAATTTCAGTGAGTGCGATGAAGAAGAGATTTATCTCTTGTATTGTTCTATTTCATATACTGAAGTTTATGTTTGAACTTATACTGTGCTTGTTTGTAGCGATGTTTAATTTTACAATTATTAATGTTTTGAAATTACTTAGGAATTTGACATTATTTATGTCCTTTAGGGAAACAACACACATTTGTTGAAACAGAATCTGTCAGATATGTGTATCAGCCTTTAGAAAAACTATATGTTCTTTTATTAACTACCAAAGCCAGTAATATTCTTGAGGATTTAGAAACGTTGAGACTTTTTGCAAAAGTCGTAAGAAATATTAAAAAATTCTGCCCTTTTTTAGTAATTGTTTTAGATACCTGAATATTCAAGAAGTTTGGATGAGTACGACATCAAGGAAAATATTTTTGATATAATTTTCGCGTTTGATGAAATTGTGGCCCTGGGATACCGTGAAAATGTAAATCTAGCTCAGATAAGAACGTTCACGGACATGGATTCACATGAAGAAAAAGTTTTTCTGGCTGTTAGAGAGGTATTTATCCAAACGAATTCTTATTTCTTTGATTTGATGAAGTCAAAATAACTAATTTATTATGATCAGTTAATTATTAGGTTGTTTAAAAGATAATGTCGTTTTTTGAATGGTCCAGATTTTTGATCATGTTTTGAATTGAATCTTTATCATTTATTTATGTTTCATACATAATTTTAAAGCTTATGAAAGACTCTATATTTCTATGATACTTTGTTGAAATATTAACTTTAAAAGAAATTTTTTATATGAATTCAAACTTGACCACAAAGCATCGGAGGCCGTCCGTAATATCAACGATGCATTGGGTGATGGAACCACGAACGAACGTATGTTACAATGTTGGTTCAAAAAATTTCAAGAAGGAGATGAGACCTCAAAGATGATGATGGCCGTGGATAGAAACCTGCTATTGAAAATGAAAATTTGAAGGCTCTAGTAAAAGCAAATCCACACACTACAGTTCGAGAGCTTTTGGAGGAACTAGGTGTCACGATAGGAACAATTTCAAACCATTTGCGTGACATTGGGAAGTCGAAATAAAACTGGATAAATGGATTCCATACGAATTAAATGACAATCAAAAAATGAGTCGTTTTGAGGCATCGTCTTCACTTCTTCTGCGGAACAAGAATGATCAGTTTCTGGACCGAATTGTAACGTGTGATGAAAAGTGGATTCTCTACGACAATCGGAGACGTTCTTCTCAATGGTTTGACCACGATCAAGTTCCGTAACCCTTTCCGAGGCTGAAATTATATCAAAAAAGATGATGGTAACTGTTTGGTGGTCTGCTGCCGTTGTTATTCATCATAGCTTCCTAAATCCGAGAGAAACAATTACGACAGAGAGATACTGTCAGGAAATTGTCAAAATGAACCAGAAACTCCAACAACAACAACCAGCATTAGTCAATAGAAAGGGGCCTATTTTTCTCCACGACAACGCTCGGCCACACATTGCACGTCTGACAATGCGAATTTGGCTACGAAACTTTGAGTCATCCACCATACTCATCTGACCTCTCGCCTACTGATTATCACTTTTTAAAACATCTTGACATTTTCCGCCAGGAGAAATACTTCAAAAATCAAGGGGATGCTAAAACTGCCTTCAACGATTTCATCGCCTCTAGAGAACCAGAATTTTATACACCCGGAATAATTAAACTTGTGCAACGTTGGCAAAAGTGTATTGATGCTAACGATTTTTATTTCGATTAATACAGCTGATTCTACGCTGAGATATTTGTCTTTTTGAACAACCTAATATTTTGTTTTGAAAATGATGGAATAATGACTTAATAACTTTTGTCATTTTCATTTTTCAGTGATAATTAATGATTTTTCAGTCAGAAGTCTTGAATTGTTTATCATATTTTCTGAATATAGAATCAAGAGAAAGAAGCTAAAGAAAAAATGAAACTAAAAGTCAAGGAATTCCAAGCCAAACGCGAAAATAAAGGCAATAACTATCGTCCAGGTTATAGCAATTCCGGATTTGGCAGTTCGAATGCAACAGCTGCTCCATATTCAACTCCGATGTCGTCCCAGGAACTGGGTAATGTAACATTTGGGTTTCATTTTAAATTTTCGAGTTTTTACTTTACAATTAATGTTTTAATTTCGATTATTTTATTGTTTATATTCAGATGAAAAATTGACTCGTTAAGTGTATTTTTTTCCACCTCAACCTCTTATAATTGGACACTAAAGCTTCTCGTTTTTCTTATTTCTGTACAAGGATCACAGAAATTAATGTGCAGGGCTTTTCATTCAGCTTTTCACAATTTATAAAATAATTTAAGAACATTTTCAATTCTTAAGTCGGCTTTTCGAGGAAATATAAAGGATTTTTGAACTTTTGTTAGTCAAATTA
Organism: Girardia tigrina; assembly: GCA_001938485.1. Lineage (NCBI taxonomy): Eukaryota > Metazoa > Platyhelminthes > Tricladida > Dugesiidae > Girardia > Girardia tigrina. Next base: position 45,063 of record MQRK01183785.1, on the reverse strand, counting down.
TATTAAGCACGTTTTTGAAGGAAATTAAATTTTATCATTTTACTGAATCAAATCAGCACTATGTTCAATTTATTTATTTTGTTCAATTTTTTGTTTTGGACAAAAACCCCCGCGGAAAAATCCCCCAATACAAATAATTTGAATCTGTGTACTTCTCGGATTTTCTAACGGATGACCGGCTAACATTTGAGAGCAGTATACTTGCTCACCTTAATCCTAACCCTAATCATAATACTAGTCTTAATTTTTACCCTAACTGTAAGATGATTCCATAGCAATTAATAAACGAACAATAAACACAAAATATGGTTTAGGAAAAAATCGCGGGAAAAAAACATCGCAGAAAATACATCACCAGAAAAAAACATCACAAGAAAAAACATAGCGAGAGAAAACATCACAAGAAAAAACATCACGAGAAAAAAAATCGCGAGAAAAAAAATCACGAGAAAATACATCGCGAGAAAAAAATCACGTAAAAATACATCTCGAGAAAAAAAATCACGAGGAAAAACATCTCGAGAAAAAACATCACAAGAAAAAACATCACAAGAAAAAACATCACAAGAAAAAACACCACAAGAAAAAACACCACAAGAAAAAAAACATCACAAGAAAAAACATCACAAGAAAAAACATCACAAGAAAAAACATCACAAGAAAAAACATCACAAGAAAAAACATCACAAGAAAAAACATCACAAGAAAAAACATCACAAGAAAAAACATCACAGGAAAAAAATTGTGGTAATATTTAATTATAGTAATTTTTGCTGAAATTGAGATAATATTTAATTGAAAAATATAAAAAATTAAAAAAAACTAAAAGATTCAAAATTACAAAAATATAAAAATGACAATAATTATCAGTATTAAATAATTAAAATTACTAAAATTTTATTACAATTTAAAATTATTTAAGTCTTCAGAGTATAATATGATATATTAAAATTATTTTGGCATTATTTAACATTCTTTTATTTAAATATTTTATTTTTTTAAATTAATCATTAATAATTAAATATTATTTATCACAATTAAATTAATAAAAATGAATTTTTGATTGCTGAAAAATAATAAATTTTGATTTATAAATTACTAATAATTTAGGATATTGTTACACTTAGGTTAGGTTAATAAGCAATTTACAAAAATATTAAAATATTTTTACAATTTTCGCGACCAAATTTATAATGTTTTTCCCGCGATATTTTTTCCGGATCACAAAGAAAATATATATTTATTATTTAAAACTTACACGCGTTTGTTCATACTATTTAAATAACTTCAAGAGATAAATTGAATATTCTGGATCTGTTATTGAAATATATCTAGTATAATAACAGGGCTGTTGAGTCGGACTAAAATTACCTGACTCCGACTCCTTTTTAGGTCAGTTTATAATATTTGTTATTATTTTGGTCGGAGTGAAGGTTCACAACTCCGAATTGGACTCTGACTCCGACTCCGCAGCCCTGCTAAAAAGTGTGTTTGTTTGTTTGTCGGTCACGCTTTTCAATGTGAAATTGTGGAGGAACCGGAGTGAACCCACTTAAGTACGTGGTCAATCTGGATATCATGTATCAATACAATTCTGTCGATATAGCGCCTTTGCCGAAAGACCCCCGGAAGCCGATGAAATCGATCGAAAACCGTACAAGTCATTAAATGGTTAAATTAACACTGATTTCGAATAATGACGAATTTGATAATTCCTATACGGAATTTCGTGAAAATTTTTATAAAAACACTAATTTATTTTGATAACTGACAATTTCTTTCACTTACTAATTATATATCTAAAAATTATTTTAGAATAAATTTGCATAATTTCTTTATAATATGATTCACGGTTTGTTGGTCAAGCTAAAATTTCACTTTGATAGTATATATGCTGATAAAATGAGAAATAGTGGAGGAACAGTGAGTGAATCCGTATAAAGTTGAGATAGCTCTGCATAGTTTTCATCGAGACGGTTTTGTCTGTACAACACTTGCCGAAAGGCTTCGGCAGTCAGTTTAACTGACCGACTGCTAAATCAACACAGAATTCGAAGCAATAAATTATAAATTATAATAATTACGATTTAAAAATTAAAACAGAAACTTTCAAAGTCGAAAATTCAGCTCACCCATCACATATGACGGGTCTTTTTCTAGTTAAAATATAATCCCTGTAGTAAATTCATAAATTGATATTTTTACAATAAATACAAAAAAATTTATTTTCTAAATGAAAATTAATCAATTAAAGAGTAAAAAAATGACACCTGAATAACTGCGAATTAAATCTAAAATATAAAAATCTCTTAATAAAAAATTAAAAACAAATTAGTTTAAATAAACACAAAATAATACAATGTAAATTTTGAAAAGAGAACTGATAAACAAATAATGGCTTTTAACAAATACAATTCTGTAAATCGGCCTTGTTTTCTTTATTCATTTGGTTGTCTTCGTATTTATATGAACGAATTAACTCGTTCAATTACCATCATCTGATCTGTTGTTGAGGAGTTGGCCGAATATGTGATTCGAGTCCGGATACTCTACAGACAAGATGACTGCCTCTCGTTAATTTATCATGATCCTTTCTGGTGATTTTATCATCTTCTTTAAGTGCTTTCTGTTTGTTCCCAAACATATACGGGCTATTGCGGATCCGGACAGGTGCTTTGACTTGTTCTAACACATGCTATCATAATTTTGTGGCCTATCAACCATCTCAGTTTACAAGAAAAGAATTTGCTACGTCTGAACCCCCATAAAATATGGGTCATCATTTATTTTTGCTAAATATTGCATTTTCTGGGATGGATTCAACATAATCAAACAAGTCTTCGTCGATGTTTAGGTATCAAAATGTTTCTCAATTCTCAGGCCAACTTATTCTGAGTGCATCCGTCAAACATCAACAAAATATCTTTCTACTACTTTACGTTCTTATCTTTCATATAATTACTCATATAATTTGAACACCATAATTTCACTCTTGAATAAATAAATTATACAAACATTATATCACAATTAATTTTATAGGGAAATTAGTTCCGCAGAAAGAAAATCTTGATGTGACAGACATTAAACGAGCTTTCATATTCTTTTTTATATTTTAAATTGAAATTTATTTAAAGAATTATAAATGCTTGTTTTACTTGGATAATCATAATAACATTAAATTAAATAAGTATTCTTGAAAAGGATTTTATTCATTTGTTGGACATTAGATACACCAACGAAGAGCACCAGTAACATAAAATCCGTAAAATCGAAACCCGGTTCTGGAAATGCTATGCGTCTTGGAGGAAAGACGCATGTGGTCGACAATTTTGTTGATCAATTGAAAGCCGAGGGAGTGACTGTTGAACAACATAGTGAAAAGCGGACCAGAGGTATTTCTGGTTCATCAGCTCATCAAGTAAAATCCAATCAAGGAGTTGCAAACGAAGAGTAAATATTTAACAAACAGTTAAAAGAATTTATTTTCAAATAGTGTGTTTGTGAGAATCGAAGAAAAGTTAAAAATAGAAGCAAGCCATAATGCTGGATTATCAAATATGGAGATTATGGGAATTCTCACGTTGCGTGTTGCTAACAAAGAAAGTAGTATGTTGTCTCTGAAAGTAGATCTCGGTGATGCCACCCAGTTACAGAGCCATCCAAATATCGATAAAAAAACGTTCCAAGTAAATCATTTTTTAACATTGGATTTCATTCAGATCGCCAAAAATGGTTTTCATTCATTGAATTTTTCTTAGTTATGATCTATATACATTCTTTAAAAAATCCAGGAATGTTCACTCAATAGGAGAATAGAAGACTCTTTCTACATCGCTTTAAATTTGCTATAAAATAGTATATAAAATCAAATTATTAAGTGAATATTTAATTATGAAAAATGCACAGATCAAAAGATGCTTACTTTCGTGCCGCCAACCGACCAATTGCAATTTTGACAGGGCGTTTTCTTTTAGTTTCAATAAATTCAAATTCATTTAAGGATGTTTTGAGAAAATTTAAAGAAATCTAAGTTACGAGGGGTGTTCCAAAAGTTCACGGACTGATAAGTAACAACAAATTCAAAAAGTTTATTCCAGTTAACAAAATTGATCAATCGTCATCAGAATCGCTATCGAACTTTTCAATATAATCACCATTCAGTTTCACACACTTTTCCCATCTCTGTGTCAACTTCCTAATACAATTATCGAAGAAAATACGCGGTCATAAATCATAAAATATGCGTTCATCATCCTCCAATGGAATCATCCATGCCTGGAATCGTTGTACCCACTTAAAGACAGCCGTTCTTCCAATAGAGGCATCACCAAAGACGCGGTGTAAACGGAGCACAATATCTGCAGTGGGGGTGTCTTCCTTCCAGAGGAAATAGATGATTGCTCGTTGAGATTTCACTGCCTCTTCCACACTAACTACAAGAGAGAAAAATAACAAATTAATACATTCGTATGTCACACTCATGCCAATGGGCAGTCAATGAGAGTTCACCTCAATTACAATTGGTTGGTCCCCCCCTCATGTCATCGTACACACACCGCGCGTTACAGTCACGCACACACAAACCGTGAACTTTTGGGACACCCCTCGTACATTATTTGGAATTTCGTATTTTAACACGCTGTAGAACGCCCTGAAAAATCGTATTTCTCACAATATGAATTGTGAATTACGTATATTATTTTTCAATGTGCGATAGATTTTAAAATTTTTAAATTTTTTATATTATTTCAATTTGCTATAGATAGTATGTAATTCTTAGATTTATTTTAATTAAGGCATTCTCTTCAACTTGTTAAATAAACCATGTTTTCATTATCTGTGAAAGAGCGCATACATTTGTAGAGACTCCGTTTTTGTACACACTCTGACATTTAACAAGTAGTTATGTCAAACAAACACGCAACATATCGTTGCATGATCTAACGAGGTATCCGCTTTTAATAATTAATAGAATTTTTTACATACTTTTTTTACTTTATGATTTAAAATCTGTCAACAGAATAAATTGCCTTACGATTCTTATGATTCCTCGAAATTCTGCAAATATAATTATCAATAGCAAACGTCATACTATTTATTATTGTTGTTTTTCTTCCTCTTCCTCTTTCTATCTCTTTCTTCATTTCTAGCTGAATAATCATTTATCCATTCTAAACCTTTTCCATTCTTTTTATAAGCTTACTTTCTATATATAAGTTGTAATATCGATTTCGCTTCCGTTAAATAATATTTCCGAATATATACTGCACAAATATTTACTAAATGTATAAAAACATTTCAAATACATTCCAGAATCGTGCATATTGATAAATTGTTGTCTGTCGATTAAAATTTTTCTTTAAAATCAAATCAAAACATTTAAATTGATTCTAAATAGAATTTCATCAACAGCACAATATTCCACATTTGCACGTAGAAGTATGCATAATAATGAGAGAAAATAACAAAATCATTTTAAATATTTCTCTCTCTCTCTATATATATATATATATATATATAGCAAACGCCATAGCTGAACACACCCAATTGAATAGGAATAGCTCGATTCTAGATCACATGAAAAAAGGCAGAAATAGAGATAAAGTTAACTATGAAACTGAATTTACAGTTTTGAAGAAAAATTTTGACACATCATGAGAGGATAGTCACTGAGGCATTATTAATAAAGCATTATTAAATGTTCAAAGTGAATTATCCAATCATATTAAAATCTTTTAATATTAATTTAAAAAAAGAAAAAAAGATTAATTGCGCAATAGTCAATGTGCCATATAAATGACTTGTAATTTGAAATTTACTTCACAACTGATGATGCCGTAATGGCGAAACATGCTTTGAAAAATTAAAAACTTTTTAAATGGCGTTTGTTATTCATTTTTTTACAAATAAATTGCATTAAATCTTAATGTTATATATATATATATATATAGTTGTGGCCATAATTCACCAGCAACCCCTAAAAATACTGAGATTTTTGACTACGATCGAAAGCCTCCTTCAACCAGACGTCGACGAATGGTTCGTGCGCTAGGCATTTTATCAATGTTAGCTGGAAGATCAGCTTGTATTACGCGGGAACCAGCAAATGATTGGTCTTGCAGGATCTCAAAATGGCTCGATCTGTCACCTTGCTTGTGATACGTGGACTTCCACCTTACGCTTGATGTGTCGGTTACTGCAGCGTGGCTAATATTGAATCAAATGGCAATTTCACGGTTCGAGACTCCAGTATCGTGTAAAGCGATGATTTGTGCCCTCAGAGTGGGTGAAAGTTGGTTGCCAGTCATGTCGGAATAGTCTCAAATACTTGACACAAATACTTTTATATATCATAGTAGCATAGTGGGTATGCTACTAAAGCTGTATTCTTATAAGATGTTGGTTAAGAACATAATATACATGCACTTACACACACACGCGCACGAAGAAATTAATTTTCTTTAAAATTCAAGGGTGGCCGGTGAATTATGACCACGACTATATCCATGACATTTAGAAACCTATTTTTGAAGGTTTTTTACTCAATCAATTTTCTGCAATCTTTGCACACTCACTCATTCTCGATGACAATGAATGATTATGCAAAAATTTGATCGGAAAAGCTTTTTAAGTTCCCAAAATAGGAAAAAACGATAAATTCGGAGTTCCTGAACAATACTAATTGAAAAGGATCTACTTATAAATTATAAGTAGTTTATATTACGCAAAAAAAGTTAAGTTAAAAAAGTATTAATAAATATAATACAGTGAAAGCCGCTTAATAGGACCAAATTCTGTGGGACCGAATCATTTCCTATGTTTCGAATATTAAAGCAGCCGCTTAATAGGACCAGTAAAAGTCGGTTAATGGGACCACTCATGAAANTGTTTGACCCTTCAAACAACATGAAAGTCATGAAAAACGTGTTTTTAGCGTAGGTCATACACCCACCCCAATCAACATACACATGCACACGTAACAAAGAAGCAGGTCTTGACTGAATTTAAGTTTAAACCGTAAAATCCAGTACAGTACAGTATTACAAGTGTGAATACCCAAAGGCTGAATGCAACCATGACAACTGTCATTCATTTTAAAATACAGTAAAGTAGTACAGAATTGTATCGCCCAATACTGTACATAGTTAAAGCGTTTAATGTACTGTTTATACGAAGAGTGTGTACTTCAGAGCTCTTAAACTGTTTAGACCATCGCAATCGGTTTGCAGGCAGTTTTAAACCAATGGCGACATTTAAAAACGCGTAAAATGTTGTAGCAACTCGAAAAGTGTATTTTGTCATAAAATAACACCACTTCGCTTAATGGGACCAGTCGATTAATAGGACCAGTTGGGCTTGGGACAAATGTGGTCCTATTAAGCGGCTTACACTGTAGTAATTTTTACTTCTACAAAAGAACAAAAATTCTCCTGCTCAAGTGGAGTTCTGCCAGCATAAAGAATGGATATAAAATTTTTTTTTCATTTACTTCGAAATTTAGGTAGCAATATATTCCAAGAAACTTTTTCATGCATTTTACATAAAGGAATCAGTTGAAATATTAAAATTTCCGTCTAGGTTTCGAATATTTTACAGCCAAAATCGAATGAAAAGGCCTTTCCTGTCGGCCAAGATATTGGTCTGTTGAAATGGAGATTCCAAACTCAAGAAGATGACCAAATCCCTTTAGTGAGTATGTGAATTAAGCGTTGTTAGGTGCTCTCCAGATGACACTCGTGACTTTTAGTAAATTGTTGGCCCAACAAAACCAACGGCGGATGCAGTGTCAACATAGAATACGAATTACAAAAGAAATCCTTGGAACTTCATGAAGTTGTTATATCGATCTCGCTTCCGTAAAAATAATATTTCCGAATGAAGAATTGATTGAAAAATCTCTTTCCAATGTAGACCGAATGCCGGAGCGCCAATCGTAAAAGAATACGATGGAGAATATTCCGTTGATGCCAGAAAGACTCATTTGCAGTGGATCCTACAACTGATTGATGCCGACAACAGCACGGGAAGTATGGAGTTCGAAACGAAAACTGGCCAAATCGAAGATTTCTTTCCAATCGTTGTGAGTTTCCATTCAGAGGAAACATTTACCGGTTTAAAGGTGCTGAAATGAAAATAATGATGAATTGATTGATTGATCCCGTATCGATTGCTTTCAGATCTTGGATGTGCTTGATTCGTCGAAGAATTCTGTGAAATTCGGATCGGAAACGTCTTTTGTGGCGGAGAAATTTGAAATAGCTTAAAAGAATATTGCAATTGTATTGTTTTGGTTTATTTCAATAAATAATATCGGGATTTTCTAGTCTTATTGATTTGGATCTTTGTGTTTCATTGTCTTTTCGATGGTGTTTTGTGTGACAGAATAAACGAATAATTATCGATTAAGAATTAAAAATAATCGATCCATTGTTTTCGTCTGTGAAAAGAGTGTAGAATAAGAAATGTGAGTTTTCTTTAAAAAATAGTTTCAAACGGGTTACACAAGAAAAAAATTGCACGAGAAAAAACGGTTATACCCGAAAACAGCGAAAGAAATTTTTTATTTTAAAAATAGAATTTTTTCATTTAAATTGGAGAAATAAATTTTACTTATAATGTATGGTAATAATCAGGAACTTGGTACGAAAATATGTATGCTTATGGCTTTGGCGTTTGTTCCTGAACAAATTGTTCAATAAACTTTCGACAATCTGAGTAACGAGGCACCGGTACTCATTAGACCAGTACTTTCACCAGCAATGGTTTCAAAATATTAAAAAAAGAAATGTGGAAATAGTATGACATCAGACGGCGCACTAACAATGATGTTGAAGGGTGGCACAACCGTTTCAATAATTTAGTTGTTAAGCATCACCCGAATATTTATGATTTATTAAAAATGCATAATAAAAGAATAAGGATTTACAGAAATATTGATGACACAAATTAATGTTGACCAAGTTATTAAAAAAACAAATAAAAATTATAATTTAATAAGTAAACGTATTTCAAACTTGCAACTGCGTTTTGATAATGGTGACATCGGTGTCATGGAGTTTATTCGTGGAATTTCTTTCAATTTAAGCACCCCAATTGCATTTTGACAGTGAATTTAAAGTTGGAATTTTCTTAAAATAAAATTTTATCTCATTGACTTTCTGTTTGGAAAATAAATCGCTGTTATGGGGGTATGCCGAAAAAATTTCACACGGTAAAAATTTACAATAGAATGAAGTATGAACGTGAAAATTATACTAAGAAAAAGGGCGTTCATTTGCTAATTTTATAATTTTTACTCTAATTTAGCAATTTGAACGCTATATTTTTAAGTTAACTTTTGCAGTTTTTACGCTATTTTTTATAATTTCTTACTTGTTTTTCTTTCCAATTTTTTATTCGACTCTTTTTGATGCTAAAAGCATAAATGAACTTAAAAATCTGTATTTCAGGTATTTTTTGTGTTTATTTGCTCGGAATTAGCGTCCGTATACGATGTATGGTGCACTTGTTGTACTTTTGGGAAGCTTAAACAGTGTCAGCATGTCTTTTGAAAAAGAAATTGAATCTTGTTATTGAACCGATAACAGAAAAGGCAAAAAAAGAAGACCTCAAATCATTCGTAATAAGACGAATTGGAAATATTTTCATACAAATAGAAGACAAGAAATGAAAAATGAATAAAAAATATTATAGTTTGTTTATTGTATTTTCCATATAGCGTCAAAAAACTAAAAAAATGTACGTAAAACTTTTAAAATTAGCGTAAGGTTTGTAAATTTAGCGCTAAGAAAAATATAACAGAAAATAAATACAAGTGAATTAAATTACAAAGAAAATGATACATAAATGTGGAAATTACACTTTACTACCAAAAATTCATTAATAATTGATAAGTACTTTAATAGTTTGAAAAGAAAATAATTAGCACACATTCTCGTCAACTCTCATGTATTTAACTCACGCTGATAAAAAAATGATTGGTACTTTTATTTAAAATTTACTAAATTATCACTATACTATCCAAAAATTTCCAAACATTTGGATCGTAACATTGAAACAGTGACTATTGTCCATAGTAACATCCTTCGATGCAATTTGTAGTTCTGGCAATAAAATTCGCGACAGATTGTCTGTGATTCCAAACAGAAATACTAAATAAAGGCCCTCTGTGTGTATTATTTCTAAGTTGTCAATCACAATATATACTTTCTAAATATAATAGAAATTCCTCTATCTGTTCATTATGTTCATTAAAATCGTCAACCTATAAAAAAACCTTTTAAAACCTCTTCTTCTGGTAATAAACTAAGAGCTAACAACATTTTAAAATTTATAGCAATTTATATTTTTAGTAAAATACAAATTGTTGAGAACTTTTAATTTTAAATAGTTTAATTTTTCTCGTGTAATTTCATCCTGGCACCTTTCAAATCAAAGTTATAACAGAAAAGAGATGTTTATACCTATTCGATCCATTGAAAATGGGAACTAAAGTCAAAAGTTTATTTTACTAAATTTTGTGTTCATCAATCTTATCTCCTTCAAATAAACTTTGAGAAAATAAAGGATGTAACGATAAAAATAAAAGTGATCGCGGAAACGAAATATTGCCTATTCATTATTGGAAGTGATGGAGAAGTTCGATAATTATTCATATTTGTTGTTGTTTAGGATATTGTTGACTGTATCGATTAAAATTATTAAGAAAAAAAGCTTTTTCAATATACTTTTAGAAATTTACAGTTTTAAAATTGACTTTTGTTGAATTGTTTAAATGTTGTAATCAGAGTTTTTGTGGATACGAATAAAAAATATTAATTTTGTTATTAATGATGAATTGAAATACGGAATTAATATCATTATGATATTAATTGTCACTTGATTCAAATATTTGCCGCGTTACCGAAGATCGGACAAGGTCACTTCATTGTTTTTGGCGATGACCCGAAAAATAAGAACTTTCTCTACACCAATGGAAGTAATGTTAATTTTAGAAATATTGAAATATTCTCATCAGCACCACAAATCGCCCTCGTCAGAACTCAAATTAATGATTTTATGACAGTCTCCGGAGAATTTTGGGCCGTGTTCCTATGGGCCGGAACACCTGGCCTCGCCGTAGATTTTATATTGGAAATAAAACAATCAAGGAAAGTAAATTGAAAGAGTTTACAGGTGACTTTAATTATAGAATTGGGAAAAATAATAAAGGCAGAAATATTGTTGGAATTTATGCATCAGCTCAGCACACTTTTGAGAGTAAAACTATGGGCCTCCAGAGGTTTACGAATTTAGAACACATTTTACAAGCATAAAATTACTTTAAAAAATTAGCAGGACAAACCCAGCAACTAAACGAAGAGTTATAATGGACTTCTTACTCTTGGACCCGAGAAGTTGGCGTAGAATAATCGATGTCTACATCTATCTGAGTCTTGACTGTGGTTCTGACCATGATTTGGTAGTGTTAAAGTCATGGTCTCAGCAAAAAGAAAAGAACTAGAATAAGGAAACCTTGGAGGAAGAGAAAAGTGGACAAATTAGTTTTAACGGAAAAGAGAGAATCAATAACAGGTGAACTGAAGAAAGAATATCCTGATCCATCTATCGTTTGACATCTTTCTTCTAATCTATTTAATTTTGTCGGAGGAACAACCGCCCTCACCACGACCGTTGAGGAACACCCTGTATCGACATTTTCCCTCACCGTCCTCCTGCATACATTCCCCCTAATAATTGGCAGTTGCGTGTCACTTCACACAGTGTCCCAACTCTCGCAATATTTGGAACCCATTACCAGTTTCCTGACAGCTTGGTTAAATACTTTTTGCTCCCTTTTGTGAAATGACCCTACACACCACTTCTAAAACATTTACGATTTCACGGCAGTTCTCGGATTACGGCTTGGGGGACTGTGTGCAGTCATGTCAATTGCATTTGTTTTGCAAAAAGACACATTTTTCCGAAGAAATAGTAAATTTCATTTTGATTTAAATATTATTCATCGTTAACTATGACTTTCGGCCACATATATTTTATTAATGAATATTTTGATACAATGCGTTTTTTGAGCCATTTTTTTTATTTCTTAATGGTTTAAGAATTAAAATTCTTGAGAAGTGTTTTGCATTGATCAAAAAAAAGAAATAATCTGATGTGGCATAACCGGGTGAATAGGAAGCATATGATAGAACATCCCTTTTAAGTGCTGCCAGTGTCTATTTTTTACATGTGACTGAGAATTGCCATGCAGCAAAATCACTTCACGAAATATGACCTATTTCATTCAATTCATGGTTTAAATCTATTAAGCACTGATGTTCAATGTCTAGCAGTATAAGCTTATTTCGGTTTCAAAATGTCAAATTACAATAATTTTTTTCAGATTCAACAAAAGGCATAACATAAATTTAATTCCATGAATGTTTCTTTTTTTGTGAATGGTTCGTCCTGGATGATTCTATAATTTTTTAATTTAGAGTTATCGTATTAAATCTATTTTTCATTGCCAAGCACAATGTAATGGATAAACGACCGTCTTTTGTGTATTGTTGGTGAAGAATTGTTAATATTTAAATGATGTTCAATGTTGGCTTAACTCATTTCATGTGGTATCTTTACATTCTTTTTGAATCATTTTCATGATATATACAGGTTTTCTTGTATCCACCTAAGTGACATTCAAGTGTTTGGCAAGTTATTTTTCTGCATGAGCTTGGTTTTCCTATAATAAATGTTTCACGTTTTTCTACTTCAATTTTTTGTCAGTCATAAAAATCACAACTTTTGAATAGTTACAACCTGTCTTCACAAGTCTTTTGATTTGGTGCATGTTTACCTTAAGTTTCTTGAAAAACATGAAAATCTTCAGCAGTTTTTTTCTTTCGATAAAAGCAAAAAAGTAATTTTATCCTCAAATGCTGTTTCATTGGTACGAAATTCGAAATGCATAAACGCTTTTTTAATATGTTTCTTTACGTGTCTACTATTATTGAATTAATTGAATGATTTATTTAACATTTAATTATGAATGACATACAACATTCTAATACGAACACTTTGTAACACTTTAAAGTAGTGTATTTGTCATCGTTAAAAATTAGAAAATCTAAAAAGACTAAAAAGTAAGTTATTCGCCAATCATAGTTGTTTGAATTTTTTTGGTTGTTCGTTTCTTTTGACGATGGTCTCTTCCCGAGTGAATGAGTTGACTTTCAATAGAAGCTATGAGGATTTCAGGAAACTCTAAAATTTAACTAAATATTTTAAATATATCATAAACTAAAGATAAACATGTTACATTTAAAATGAATGAATTAATATTACATTATAAAACCAAGAAAAGTTATATATATAATATTTGTCTAAAAAGTGTGTTTGTTAGTTAGTTTGTTTATTTGTCGGTCACGCTATTAAATGTGAAATTGCGGAGGAACCGGAGTGAATCCATTTAATGACGTGGTAAATCTGGATAGCCCGCATCGAGATAATTCTGTTCATGGAGCGCCATCGCCAAAAGATGCCCGGAAGCCAATGAAATCGATCGAAAACCGTACAGGTTGTTAAATGGTTAAATTAACACCGATTTCTAATAATGACGATTTGAATAAATCCTACACGGAATTTCGAGAAAATATTTATGAAAATACAAATGAAATAATACCTAATGAAATAAAGTACAATGTGCATTGTTTGACTTCTGTCACTCTCCAAATCGTTAGAGGCTCAACGAAATTCTGGCAGAAAGGCAATCAAATCATGCAATAGACACTTATTGATGCGGTTTAGGAGAACTTCATTGCCACTGTTGATTATTTTTACTGTCAGTTAGTCCTACGTGGATGCTACGCTTTCCAACATGACAAGATCACTATTCCAACGTACAACAGCACTTTGTTTTAATGTCTTTGGTAAATCTCGATTGAGGCCGGAACGCTTGGTGGATTGAACCACAGCTTTAACATGTTTCACAAAATCTCGAATCTACATGCAAAATTAAAAGAAGGAATTGAAAATAGAATAGTGGTAGCCTACCTCCATAACTTCGTCACTATTTAAGATATTTACAACCACTAGATTAATGCAATTAGAACTACATGAACTCGTAGAGGAAGAGCATTGTGTTTGGAGCACTTATCAGTAACAACCACATGAAAGGTTAGATATTTAGCACGAATCGTGTCATCATACAAAGCAAGCAAAATTTTTTTATTTTTGATTTTATTATTAATAGGAC